>OX439039.1:84474769-84516775 GCA_949317995.1 Acholoe squamosa | reverse complement strand
CCATGTTAATCTAATTTGGGATGCAAAGTTTTAGCTCCTTTTCCATTCGTTTTGAGTTTTTGGCAAGTTATGGGGGGGGGCACATACTCAGGCCCCACCTCCTTTATGATTGGGGAGGGGGCCCCAGGTCCCCCTGCCCTCCCCCTTTTCCTACGCCCCTGCCAATTCATGATGCATCAATATAGCACCCCTGGGAGACTCATCTCTCCTGCATTGAGGCATCATGCTGGCACACCAGGAGTGTATCAACCTGACAGGGTCAGCATGATGCATGAATGCATGAATTACTTCGCAGGGCCGCATTCTTGTATTTTGATGACTGTATTGATGACCAAAGAGCTGGAGTAATGCACTGAGCAGTGTTTAAATGGATAACTGGTACCTGGATGGGGGGTGGCAGGTGGCTCCTCCCTCCATATAAGAATAGTTATCCCAATGCAGAACCCTGAGGCACTTTCACACCACCAAATCCTACACTCTCCTACTGATACTTGATCCAACTCTCAGCCAACTTCAGCAAAGTCCCTGAGTATAGAATCTTAATTCAAGCGGATCCTATATACGCCTGGATCCCATCTCCTCTCCATCACTACCCAGCTCTTCTCCCTCTCCTACAAACCCTAACCCTTTAAAGCAACCACACTCGTTGGTCGTCATGATGCATGAATTCACCAAGGCTACATTCATGGATCATGCCAAATCAGCAGGTTTTGATACAGTCCCGGAGGGTCGGCATGATGCACCAATGAAGTGCTGGCGAGTCTGCTCGCCAGCACTTCATAGGTGCTTCATGACAACCAATGGGCATGATGCACTCCTGCATCAGCAGCCCTTAAAGGGTTGTTAAGCACACATCATCCTCTAGGGAGGTGGAGGGATCCATGGGGCCTGGGGCTATAGCAGTGACAGTGTTGTATAAATGGGGCGTGTTCCAGGGTAGGAGGCATAGCCTCATGTAGCCTATCAATGATGTAGGCATAGAGAGTGGGCTTACTGTTAATGGGTAGAGGTAGTAGGGGGAGGGGGATGGGGGTGACACATCACTTTATATTTTGTTAGCTGTAGCCGCTGGTGGAACCAATACTTGTATTCATAAACTTCTGGGGAACATTAACAGGAAAATCCATTGTTGATAAATGCTGGGAATATGTATACATACTGTTTGTTTTTGTTTTGGATTCAAGCATTGCTGTCATAGTATTTAACAATACTTCACCTCACATATCCTGATGGGTTTGGTAGTTGACACCTGTTGTTAATGGTAAATGCCTCACTTCGGGTCACCTGAAATTTTGTCGATGGCAACTGTTGTCATAGTTACAATGCCCATGTTAATGTGCCAGGAGTGTTGCTGATGGCACCTGTAAACAAGGTAACATTGCCCCACTTCATATTATAAGGAGTTTTGTTGGTGACAACTGTCGTCATGGTAACACTGCCTCTATCCATATTATAAGGAGTTTTGTGGGTGACACCTGTTGTCATGGTAACACTGCCTCTATCCATATTATAAGGAGTTTTGTTGGTGACACCTGTTGTCATGGTAACACTGCCTCAATCCATGTTATCAGGAGTTTTGCTGATAACACCTGTTGTCATGGTAACACTGCCTCAACTCAGGCTACACTATCAAGAGTTTGGGCAATGACACTTGCCAGGTTTTCTGGAATTCCATTCATAAAACTTTGGTAACTTCCCATCACATGTATCGGGCTTTTCCTGGTGACACATGTTTCCATGGTTACAAAGCCTACCCTGTTGATGACACTTGTTGTGGCGACAATGTCTCACATCCCCTTATCAGACGTTTTGTTGATGGCACTTGTTGCCATGGTAACCATGCCCCACTTCATGTTATCAGGGGGTTTGGTGTTGACACTTGTTGTCATGGCAACCATACCTTACTCAATGTTATCAGGAATTATGGTGATAACACGTGTTGTCATGGTAACACATCCACTGTTATAGTAATGGTGTCCCATAGTGTTGTTTCAAATCACCAGTCAAGATAACAGTCTGCTTTAAAAAAAATGTAGCAAAGCTCAGCACCTTTATTTCAACATCTTGCAGGAACTAAACATGATATGATGGAGAAATCCAAGGGTAAAAATCTCAAGAATTCACGAAACACAGGTAAATTGATATTTCTGCCGTTTCCCTCGATGCTGTGAATGTAATAGATATGAAGTCTATTACAAATGTTTTATCCCAATGCTTTGTTGTGTCTTCCTGACAGATGGGTGACACTTTGTGGAGGGTAGATGGCCGGGTTAGCTGGGTATATATCACCGGGGTAGGATCTAAAAAGGAGTCTAAAGGCATGGATAGCACAAACTCTATTGGGTAGATCCTGTTTAACTTATAATCCAATGGCGACTTGGGGTAAATCTCCTCATTGGTACTGGCAGTTACAGGTGGGGGTGATCCCCATCAGGACCAACAGGTGCTCATCTCTAGCACCGTGCACACCTTCACTACCTGGTTCAGCACCTGTAGATACCTCATTAGGGCCCTGGAGGGGCAATGGATGCCCTGGAGAAGGCAATATCACATGGCCAATTGCCTTTTTACAGACCTCGCATCGTTCACACCATAGCATATGGGTATAGGCTTATAGATACCTTTATAGAGTATCCTATGTAATGCCTGGAGAATGGTACCCTGTATGGAGGCGTTGCACCTGGAGGGGCCCTGGAGGTCCTGAGGCTGATTCCAACTGCCTCCTGTTCCATCTTCCCTGCCTACTTCCCCGCCATCTCACGCCGTCTTCACAAGCCCTCATGGCCGCCCGCCCCTGATGCGACCACCGCCAAACCGTTGTCTAAAATGTCTGTAATGTTTTCTGGCCCCACGATGCCATTCGGCCGCAAGTGCACAAGAGCTGAGTGGGGAACGTGGAGGGGTTTGGAGGTATGGCTAAAAGCCGGTTGGTGGTGGCCCGGGATCCGTCATCGCCGGCCAATTTCTGCGGGCTTTAATGGGAGTCATAAATGGGAGATCTGTGTGCTAGAGGGAGGTGGGAGGCCGGGGACTGACAGTCAACACCAAAACCTCCTTAGTGGCCGCCCTGCATTAGGCACCAATGTACCACTACCGTCACACCAACCATCCCACCACCCCCACAAACCCAGCCCTACCCTCTCTCTCCCCCCTCATCTTTCTACATCTATTACTTAAACCGCCGCTACACATTACGCCCGTTAGCGCCCCGCGCATGCGCCGTCCTTGTCTTTGGTGGGCGGCCGGAAGTAGGCAGCGTCCCCTAGCGGCAGGGCAGCCGGAAGTGGGGCAGTCAATAGCGCTTTGGGGCTGACAAAGCTCTTAGATTCGGCTTCCTCACACTCCGCCACACACACACATGCACGGGGTATTCTCTGCACGCTTAGACTATCAGGGTCTATCAGTCTAAGATCCCACCAACCCTACTGCCTTCTTAACCCCCCCCCCCACACACACACACACTTTCTACATGAACCAACCCCTTTAATTTCAACAGTGCCTAAACTGCACTATCCCTTATTGGCATCATAATACAAGAATGGAACATTGGCGTTTAACTCGCCAGTGCTGCATTCATGCATCATGTGGCTGATACACTCCTGCATGGTCTGCACGATGCACCAATATGCTGAACCTTGGGAGAAATGGGTGTGAAGCATCTTTGGTCCTTAGATAGTTACAGCACTTTTCTGTATTGAGCTGCAGTGAGTGGGTGGATGGTTGGGTGGGAGGGTGTCTTACTAAATAGCGTCTATAATAGAGCTACTGAGCTGCTCCCTGATACATCAGTGAGCTTCTCAATATTAGACTTGGCCTCAGTGGACTAGGAATGAGAAATGACTGGCTGTAGGGTGAAATAATATAATGCAAACTCAGGTGGCTATAGTCGTAACCTGTACAGACATATAACTAAATCGGGCTTCCCTAGCCCACTTAAAAGGGTCTATTTCTCCTCTTTCCTATCCCCTCTGGATGTGTGTGGTGCACATATGCGCGGGCACTGACACATTCCTCTGTTAAATTATCAACCTGTGAAGCATGGGATAGCCACTTAGTACCGCTAAAGTGCTGTAAAACACAAATCAATCAATCAATCAATATAACTAAATTTAACGAATTCATTTTGGGATCTAGTTATTGGAGATCTGGCCTTTGCCCAATTTGACAGCACAGATAAATCTAAGTAGACAATTGCGACTTATAGATGGATCAGTTGAAAAGTTATGATCATAATACTAATTTGTAATGTTTGGTGAACCCAGCTGAACACTGAGCTTCCTAACGACAAGTGGCTCTTACAGAGTATTTACAAATGTACATCAGGTAAGTGAAAACGTCAAAGTAAATGATAATCTCTGGTAGTGAACCCAGTGGGCAGAGGGAATTGAGGCAGTATTGATAATTGTTTGGTTCAATATTGATCAAAAAGTTACCAAAGTTGATTCAAAGTGGAATGACCCTTGTGTCCACTGGGCAGTACTGATTAGGGAATCATAACATATACTTTCTCGAAGTGCCACTTGCTAGAGCATATTGTTTTATAGTGTATTTGTGAGTTACATTCAGGCGCAGCTAAAGTTGGGAGGAGATCCAAGCCGTGAGCTGCTCCCAGAACTGCTCTAATCTGCTCCCCCTACTTCTGCTACCACTGAGGCTGAATTAGGTCAGGCTGGTTTTATGGACTAGGCCTGAGAAATCTCGGCTTGCTCTTGATGGTGGGTTCCTGGTGTTCAGCATACACTCCACTCTCACAAATGTGGCCAGAAATGTTTCAGAAATGTTTTGAGCGAAAGCTTTTAACTTTAGGACTGTGTGAAGAGAAAATACCGTATAGATGCTTGTAGAATACCCTGGGTGCTAATAGACTTCGGGTTAATTTCCGGCCCCAGACGAGACACCCGCTTTTTCAAGACATAGTTTTAGTGCTTTCTTCGCGACACTCTTGTTGTAAAATGATGTGCTGTTTCTTGGGTCAATAAAGTCAATTCAAATCAAAATGATGCATGGAGACGGGGTGCACCTTATGTGAGGTGTACGTTATTCGAAATACGTCAATTAATATCATAGCTCACAGATGTTGGCCGAACTTGTGAGACTGAAAGCCTACTCTGAGGCAGTAAGGGAGGCCGCCCCAGGGAAGATGGAGGAGGGGATGAGGGGGAGGCAGGTCACTAATGCATCTTCTGTGTTCAGCCTCCCAAGCTGAGGACCTGGAGGGGGCGGGAGGGCAGCAGGGAGGGCAGCAGGATGTGTGGGGCTTGACGTGTCAGTAGCCATGGATGGATGGAAGAGCCACCATGCACCACCCACAGCTCACACTCTCACACTTCATACTGTAGTCTCATACTGTTCGTTCCTCCTGGGTAAAACACATAGGATATAGACTATAAATATCCCACAGTATAATGCATAATACACCGTCTAGCTTAATTGCAGAACCTAAGATTCAATTCAGGGTCGGATCCAGGATTTCGAAAAGGAGGGGGCGCGCCCCTTATTTTGCCCCTAATTTTGGCTAAATTCTAGGGTAAAAAGAAGTTAATGAACTCTTAGGTACAGGGCAAAAGGAGGGGGCGCACGCTGCATTATTTCTACGGTCTGTATTATCCCTAGAACCTTAAGTATAAGCCACCAGCAGGGGCGTAGGAAAGGGGGGAGGGGCAGGGGGGCCTGCCCCCCCCCCAATAATGAGGAGGTTCCCTATATAAGCCTATATAAAAATGTAGCAGGCCCCCAACCGAGACCCCTGGGCCCCCGCAATAAAATTCTGCTTCCTACGCCCCTGCACCATTCATCCAGAGCTCACACTCTCACACAAACTCCCATTTGCAGACCCTCCACTTTTCTTTTCTAATACTCTGCCCAGTGTGACTCTCACACTGTAGTATCATACCGTCCATTTCTCCTGGCTCATACATGTACCACTTGGGATATACTAGGTTATAAATATCAGACAATATAATGTACCACTGAGCATGCAAAACCTTGTTCAATTATTTCTACATTCCTTGTACCTGATTCTACCCTAAAGCACTGCGTACAGGCCATTTCAGTCTCTTTATTTTGGCTTATAGAATTACCCTAAACTCAGGGCGCGGCTTATACAAGGAGTTTTTGCATATATAGAAAATACATGTATCATGTATAGATCTTTTCAACAGGCATTGGAATGGGCTTTAAAGAAATTTCCCAGTGGGCTCACAAGAAGGACCCGTCTGATCTTAATTTCCAAATCCCAGGTAATTTCCGAAGAATCCCATGCCTGTTTCAACTAAAAAAAATCCTAAAACCAAGAAAAACCCTGAAGACTCCAATCCCTGTAGCAGCAGCTAGCCCGACTGTTGGTAAGAATACATCTCCCCATACATAAAACAGAGCGTACAGGGAGGTGTGAGATGTGGCGGCGTCTTGAAGCAGTTCTAGGTCAAGAGGCACAGAAGCAGCTATATAGTATGTCAGCACGGCCAGGGGCAATGTAATGGGGGAGGGGGCCTTAGATTAGCCTGGAATCTACCCACAGCATAGGGATCTACCAACCTAAAGGCACTTGTGGTGGGCAACTGGCTGATTCATGGTAAATTGTGACAGAGGAAAATACCTTTTATTGTTTTCTTGTTCAGTATTAGTCATGTTAGTTATTATAATTGTGGTGGATAAAACAACTGTTTGTGATTTTTTCCCCCTTACTTCTTTTTATGAGATTTCAAGAACAAATAGAATATATACTTTCTTAGTATATTAATGTGAAGTGTAATGCTACTTTCTGGGAGTCAAGGAAACTCAAGACCTGTCCAACAAAAAATGACCATGGGTGAAGTCTCTAAAGTTATGAAATGCTGGGAATCTCTAGACATGCCGCCCAGTTTCTGTTGATAGTTCGCCTCTTTTTTTAAATGTATTCTTAAACCTAGGATGTGTTCAAATTATGTGTGGCGTGTACGAGAGGACGGATTGGCTGTTTATACATCTAACCACATTAAGTAAAGACTCCTATATCAAACATTACCATTTACAGGCACCTCAAAGATGCTGCGTCTTGTCAGCGTCTTTGTAGACAGGAACGCTACGTATAAGCGTCTCCACATACAGGAACGCTGCGTCTATTTCAGCGTCTCCATAAAGAACACGTTAGTATGCCTGTCTTTAGACCGTCATGCACAGCAACCGGAAGTAACTTTCAAAAAGAGACTATTCTCCGCCTCCGAACCTCCTCTTCTTAACATATTTGCAAGTGCCTCTCAGAACAGATCCTTTTCAAATATGCTTTAGCCATTTAAGGCTCGGTAAGTGCTTAACTACTTCTTTATGTATGTACTTTGGTTTTGATGATGCATGGATGCAGGCCGGTTGAGTTACTCTTACCACAGAGGATTGATACACTTTCTATGGGTCGGTATGATTCAGTTCCTATGCGAGTTACTCGCCTGAGCTATATTGGTGCATCAAGGATACTTGAGGAATCCTGTTGTCATTAAAGGGTTCAGAAAAAGAGGTGTGCGCATCATCCACACCCATGGCTTAGGCACAGAGACAAACATGGCATTCCAAGACTGATACCTTTCAAGTGCCTCATCCAGACGGAAAATGGTGAAAAATGTAAGAGGCATTATTTGTGTTTTCGGTGACCCCTCTGAGTGCTATCCAAATATGGATAACTTTTACCCTTTGAGGGCCGATGGTGCACTAATGCGTTAATGCATCATGCCCATCGGTCGTCATGATGCATGCATGCAGCCCTGGGCTACATTCTTGCATCAAGCCGATCCTATGGGGTTGATACAGTCCCGGCTGGTCGTCATGATGCTCCAATGAAGTGCTGGTGAGTAGACTCGCAAGCACCTTATTGGTGCATCATGCCGACCAATGGAAATGATGCACTCCTGCATCAGCGGCAATTAAAGGGTTAATGGGGTGTCATGGTGAAGGGGGGTTTGTCAGGTTTTGTCAGGCGCCGTGAGCGGCACGCTCGGCGCTGTGACAAAAGCTGCAAAATGTCGTCTGCTTTTTAACCAAAGTAAAATGTGAAGAACTTTTCCCGCCAAGATTTTCAGTCTTTTGAATGGAGTTCTTTGAAAACAAGCAAACAAACAACAACAAAAACAAGGTAATAATAAAACAATCAACTTCATGAAATATACCATCATGCAAAGGTCTTCCAAGTTGGATACATTTATCAATATTGACGATACTCGACAGCAAAAGCAGAGAAAGTGTTTTAACAGCTTGCTCAATTTCCTGCAGAAAATGAATTTTGAATTTCTTGGGGGAAATTCCGCGAATTCCTTCAAAACCAGAAGGAGACAAAGATTGTGTTTTACAGTTGGGAAGATGCCCCATAGGGAGACGCCACACAAATGTCCCTTGAACAGAACAGGTAAGCCCCACAGCCCCATTGTTGTGTCACGTGACCGTGAGAGATTAGAGAGGTCTATGTACATTCATGATACCCCACACAGCCGCCTGGGGGCGCCACCAGACAACACTAGAGGGCGCGTCATGCCCTTGACATTTTACGTGAACCCTTTCGGGGAGAAACGGTATGATCGGAAGTGTGTCTCTGGTACCGGTGAATATGCGAAAGTTTACTGCTCATATTTTACAAGCGAAAATGGCGCCACGTTAGCGCTTCTCCTCGAAAGACGTAACCGACATTTTAAACCCTTTAAGGGTCACATTTTGCCTCTAATTCCATATTCCTTTTTCTGTATGTTGCACCAAGGGAGTGGTCATTTTTTAACAAGGGGGGGGGGGGGGTGGGGGGTGGTGAAATCCGCACGCGCGCGGCGAAATCTTTTCCACCCCCCTCGCGGGCTTTTTTGCTCAAAAGGGACGAAAATCTTTTTGTCCCCCCAAGGAGGGTTCTGAAATTTTTTTGACCCCCCCAAACCCCCCCCCCCCCATGTTGTTAAAATATGACCACTCCCTAATGCAACACTTTTGGAGGTATATCATGATGCATGGATGCATGTTGCCAACGCTGCATTCATTCATTATGATGACATACTGCATTTAAAGTATGATGCCACATTAAAGGCTTAAATTGGCTGTGAGTAGAAGCACCACTTGACGTGTTCATGACGTCTGGATACAACTTGTAGTGACAAGTAGTGCAGTATATGTGAGGTGTGTGGTTGGTATAGAGATGTATGGGACATGTGGTTAAGGTGTAGGGTTGGTGTCAGGGCCTGGTCAGCCTCAGCCCTGGAGGACCACACCCCATAGGTGTTCACATGGATAATATTAGGTTTTAATGTGTGGGGAGCGTAAATATGATATATTAAATGTTACCCCGAAGTACAATAGGTGCGAAGGGGGTAGCAATAGTCCTACACCTATGTGACATCATCTTTTCAATGACTTCCATAATCTATGACTAAGAAATGACTTTATCTATAGCAATAGAACTGGATCAAAGTATGTTATTGATGAAAGTAATGTGAATTATTTCAAGAAATGATACAGTGGGACTTGAAATATATAAAATGTATAAAATTGGGGCATATCTAAGTTTCAGTGCATCTGAGATACATGCAGTATGTTCGCGTGCCAGCCATAATAGATTTTGATGCCTTGGTGCCGCTATAGAGACTAGACAAAATTCTTTCTAAAAACTCATTGGTTGTGGCTAGTCAACAGATTTCATACTTATATTTGTAACATGGGTGGAAATAGCAGAGAAAAGATACCTCAGAACTCAGAGACCGCAGTGAGAAGACCTTCCCCTAAATACCACGAGCAGTACAAGTGACGTATGACGTATTTAGGCCCTGGACGCCGCCAGACACCGTCGCCAAAATGTAAACAGTTAATAAAACCTAAGATAAACCAGTTCTCGCGTTCTCTCGTCCCGCGCGGTGCCTCCCGCGCTGGTTCCCGGCGCCGCTAATTGGGACTGACACGTCAGGCCGACACCAGCGGCGTGTCGGCCATGTTGGAACATGGCGGAACAAGGATGCCCGGATGTAGATAAACCTGGTGGCGCCGTCTGCTGTCTGTCATGTTTATTGTGACGTACGTCACCATGACTACACAGGTTGTGACGTCACTTGGCCTATATACGTCATGGTGGAGGAATCGTGAGAGGGCAGCACCATCGGTGGGGTGGGGGTAATATATACACATGGGTATCATGTGAAAACGGACACTAACCCTTTTAAGACCATTAATTCATCATGCTATTTGTTATCATGGTATGAGTGTAGCCCTCGTGAATAATACATCATACCAAACTCCTGAAAAGAGTCAGCATGATGCTCCAATGAAACACTGGCAAGTAGACTCGTGAGTACTTGATTAGTACATCAAGATGACCAATAGGCATGATGTGCTCCTGCATCAGGCTCAGCGGCCCTTAAAGGGATAACTTATGATATGCCAATTTGTAAGCCTAGGCTGTGTATAAGACACATAGGAGGCTGAATGAAGGGGTTATTGTACGAGGACAGATCCTGTGCTGTACACCCCTTTCAAGACTGTCCAAGTATAATACTAGTAACCAGCTTAAACCTCAGTCTGTAGGCAATATATAAGAGGTGTGAAATCCATTGTTCTCCGTGCCCACTGTGGTATAATTTAAACGGTGTGGTATACGGGACTAGCACATTGCTTGTGATAAGAAAATCAGCCAGGTGGCTCATGTAGTCTCGGGCTAAACCTACAATTAGCCTCTTTGTATAGTTTACTTTGGTCTCATCCTCATGTATTATCTGTAGATATTCTATGAAATTTATATCTATGGATAGCAAAAACCTTCAACTTTTACTAGATAAGCCAAGTATAAATCTAATACTTTAAATACAAGAGAAATACAACTTTAAAATTTCAATAAGAGACCACATGTCACCCACATTGAGTACACCCAGGCCATTGTCTCATTATCAAGCTAATCCTCTCCCCTCACACCTGAAACAATGGGGAGGTACTTAGGGTGATTAAGATAAAGGGCAGGGTACAGCTTATCTCCTCTATCAGTCGCCATTGTTCTGGCGTGGATGAGAGTGAAGATAAGAGATTACCCAGAGTTCCCTGACAGAATCCAAGATGGCTTCTGGGGCTAAAAGCAAAAATGGCAACCTCCATACAGGGATAGCTATGTGCCCTACACATCGATATAATCTATTCATTACCCTCCTGGGATGCACTGTTACACATTTGTGACACTGAATAAACATTTCTGAGCAGCATAATGTATTAACGCACGGGTACCTCTAGTCAGTGCATCATTTTGATCTCATAGGGTTGATGCACCCCTGAGGAGTCAGTGTGATACACCAAAGAAGTGCTGGCGAGTAGACTCACCAGCACTTCGTTGGTGCATCATGACGACCAAGGGACATGAACCTGGAGGCATCACAATGCGGCCTGTGCAGGGTTATGTAGGGGTATGCGTAACAGGCTTTTAGCACTGGTCATAGGGTAATTATTGACCGTGCATATATATACTATGTAGCAGTCAGTCACTGACAGGGATCCATAATAAACCCTATCATTGTATCTTACCCCATCTCTTCTAACTTATTCAACACATGGTTTGAACCATTTACTCATTAAAGTAAAAGGAAAGCACCTGTCTGCATGTTGGTCTGGTAGTGGGGATTAAAGAAAATATAAAAAGCCAAAAATATGCATTCCCTGCATGTATTAGGTTTGGATATATAGGTGTTTAGTGGTAACCATGTTTCAGCATGGTCCATTACTTCATTTCTGACTCAGAGGGCAGTAAATGCACTAAGATTCTTGACACCCCAACCCAATTTCAAACCCCTAGTGGGTCATTTATTAAGGACATAGATGACGGATAGGGGTTCACTAGGTGTTTTTATCCCAGATAAGGGAACGAGGCTGAAGGGATAAAAGGACCAAGTGCACCCCTATCCATCACCTATGACGTTTATACCATGGTTTTCACCATCAAATTAAACATTTTTACCCTTTTAAATTCAATGCTATTTGTTGCAAGTCTATAAACAGTGCCTTTAGTAAGGGAGTAGGGCGCCGAGTTTGATATCCTATGATACAAGCAATGAGGTGCCTGTTAGCCCATACCTTACTGGCTTTATTACACGATTTATCAATGAATTATCAATAAATAATCAATAGAATATCAACAAATTCAATTTGGGGAAAAATCCTGGGACTGGGACTCGATGAGCTACTGACTGCTCCATATATGTATAAATACTCCATAAATACTATAATAATTCTCCACATACTTTACACCATCAAAACAAATTCTAAAGTGGAATAGATAATAAACCTACTGAACTCATGATCTTTCGTTTACTAACCACATTTATTTATGGTACAGGCCATCAAACACCATTTAAATTGTGCAAAGAAGTTACTAACAACTAGTGATCTATATTTAACACATGTTATTGTACTTCAACTAAAGAAATATCTGGATTTAGAGACATTTATTGTCCACTGGATGAAAAACAGGCATGACCTAAGGGTGCATAGCCTATCCTATGTACAATCAAAACTGAATAAACATATATATATATATATTCTATAGAGGCAAAAGCGTGTACCAGGCCGGACATGAACGGCTGTGCCAGGGGTTGGGAGCCCGACGCGCTCTCCACTAAACCATCGGCACAGGCGTCTGGGAGTTGTCGCACCTACCATAGCAGACACAGAGGTAAGGAGGGGGATCACAACCCAGACTGCAGGATATTTTCACACATTGAATGTATACTAGTTATGTGCGAGTGACCTCACAGGGCTTCGTATCATATCAATGACTTATACAGACCTGGTTCTAACCAACCATTTCTCGTCAGTCCCTGTGGCACACTGCATAGGGAGCTGGTCTACAGATCAGTAGGGTATGGGTTCGACCCCTGCCCTTGGCAATAGGTGCCTGTTATCCATGGATATCAGGCACGCCATACAAAGTCATGATGCATCATGGCATGCAATATCAACAGGTATTATCCAGAAAAAGCACCCAAAATCACAGAAGTCATGTAATAATACATACTAAAGGCACCATAAAATGGTGCCTAAACTGGATAACCATGGTATAACAATACATGTATGTTTCTCACCATTAACTACAGTGAACTTAAGGGCCCTGCTGGACGCCCTTATCGGTAGCCATACCTGCACAAGAAAAAAAACAACCTGAGCTAATTATAAATGATAAGATGAGGTCTCATTGGATCTGGACTACTGCCGGTAGTAATCACAAGATTGGTCTGAGAAGTTTGCAGGTATGGGTAACTGTGTACCTGTAAGATTACCTGAGGGGCCCATCGTCCAGGTGTGTATCAGGTGTATACAGGTGTTACATGAGTCACAGGTGTGTTATATTACCTGCCCTCCTGTATCCTCCTCATCCACAGGTGTGTTATATTACCTGCCCTCCTGTACCCTCCTCATCCACAGGTGTGTTATTTTACCTGCCCTCCTGTACCCTCCTCATCCACAGGTGTGTTATATTACCTGCCCTCCGGTACCCTCCTCATCCACAGGTGTGTTATATTACCTGCCCTCCGGTACCCTCCTCATCCACAGGTGTGTTATATTACCTGCCCTCCTGTACCCTCCTCATCCACAGGTGTGTTATATTACCTGCCCTCCTGTACCCTCCTCATCCACAGGTGTGTTATATTACCTGCCCTCCGGTACCCTCCTCATCCACAGGTGTGTTATATTACCTGCCCTCCGGTACCCTTCTCATCCACAGGTGTGTTATATTACATGCCCTCCCGTACCCTCCTCATCCACAGGTGTGTTATATTACCTTCCCTCCGGTACCCTCCTCATCCACAGGTGTGTTATATTACCTGCCCTCCTGTACCCTCCTCATCCACAGGTGTGTTAAATTACCTGCCCTCCGGTACCCTCCTCATCCACAGGTGTGTTATATTACCTGTCCTCCTGTATCCTCCTCATCCACAGGTGTGTTATATTACCTGCCCTCATGTACCCTCCTCATCCACAGGTGTGTTATATTACCTGCCCTCCGGTACCCTCCTCATCCACAGGTGTGTTATATTACCTGCCCTCCTGTACCCTCCTCATCCACAGGTGTGTTATATTACCTGTCCTCCTGTACCCTCCTCATCCACAGGTGTGTTATATTACCTGCCCTCCTGTACCCTCCTCATCCACAGGTGTGTTATATTACCTGCCCTACTGTACCCTCCTCATCCACAGGTGTGTTATATTACCTGCCCTCCTGTCCCTCCTCATCCACAGGTGTGTTATATTACATGCCCTCCTGTACCCTCCTCATCCACAGGTGTGTTATATTACCTGCCCTCCTGTACCCTCCTCATCCACAGGTGTGTTATATTACCTGCCCTCCTGTCCCTCCTCATCCACAGGTGTGTTATATTACCTGCCCTCCTGTACCCTCCTCATCCACAGGTGTGTTATATTACCTGCCCTCCTGTACCCTCTTTATCCACAGGTGTGTTATATTACCTGCCCTCCTGTCCCTCCTCATCCACAGGTGTGCTATATTACATGCCCTCCTGTACCCTCCTCATCCACAGGTGTGTTATATTACCTGCCCTCCTGTACCCTCCTCATCCACAGGTGTGTTATATTACCTGCCCTCCTGTCCCTCCTCATCCACAGGTGTGTTATATTACCTGCCCTCCTGTACCCTCCTCATCCACAGGTGTGTTATATTACCTGCCCTCCTGTACCCTCCTCATCCACAGGTGTGTTATATTACCTGCCCTCCG
The DNA here is from genome assembly GCA_949317995.1 of Acholoe squamosa. Classification (NCBI taxonomy): domain Eukaryota; kingdom Metazoa; phylum Annelida; class Polychaeta; order Phyllodocida; family Polynoidae; genus Acholoe; species Acholoe squamosa. The sequence goes on along the minus strand of OX439039.1, from coordinate 84,502,073 downwards.
GTACCCTCCTCATCCACAGGTGTGTTTTATTACCTGCCCTCCTGTACCCTCTTTATCCACAGGTGTGTTATATTACCTGCCCTACTGTACCCTCCTCATCCACAGGTGTGTTATATTACCTGCCCTCCTGTACCCTCCTCATCCACAGGTGTGTTATATTACCTGTCCTCATGTACCCTCCTCGTCCACAGGTAACCCACCAAACACAGTGAAAATATGTTGTCGAAATAATGGCAGAATCCTTGTCCCAAAGTTGCCAGAGATCCAACATTATTTTCACAAAGATTCTTCATACCACTGTGCTGCCATCTGTGACTTCTTGTAAAAACTACACTGTTTCAATGCTATACAATAACCTTGGTCCATTCTTCAGTTTCACAAGGACCCCTTGTAGATTCAACAATTATTTTTTACGATGAATAATACCACCATTGTGAAACCAACTGTTTTTTTTTTATTGATTCACATTCAAAATCTAACTATATCATCGAGCATTTACTATCTACATTTGATGTTTGCATTGTGTCGGAGAATACATTCTTGTCAACTACACACCAAAGTGACACTAGTTTCACCAAAACATTGCATAATATCAGACGCTTTGAAAACCCTGACTACATGCACAAGACCATATTACCGGGTAGGGTAATCATTTAGCTCCCTGCAAGCGTTTTCTGATTTTTTTTTTTCTTTTCTTGCATGATACATGAACAGAAATTTATATCGGTCCATCATCTAGTTGATTTGCAGAAACTGCACCATTTCTCCCCCACCATACACAATCACAGTTTGAGACGGCCCTGGGGACATCTCGGATTGACGACGATCTGTGCAGGAAAGCCTCTGCGGAACCGGAAGTAGCATACCGGAAACGGAAGCGGTCTCATTGAGTGGGTTGGTGATACTGGGTGGTATTTCCTATTGTTCTTGGTATTACTAGTGGTATTGGTTGTGGTACTGGATCATGTGGTAGGCAGTAGTGGTCAGAGGCCAGTGGGCATCATCTTACCGTGGGAGTGACCATTATAGAACGACAGGGAGACGGAAGGCATTCCAGAAGGGAAGGAAAAAGCCCTTATGTAATGGTCATGAGTAGATTCACAATGGTATATCACGTCGAAAAAATAAGTGAATAATGATTATCAAACGCCTTTTTGACAAGTGAGGGTGAGCTAAGAAAAAAATCATTATCAGTGATTATATATCACTCAGGCTCGTGGATGAATTATACTTGTCTCTCCTCGTGTATCTACAGTACCCGCATGGGGAAAAGTGTATAGAAAGGCTAGAGAAAGCAATATGAAGATCATGAATGTGATTTCATTTTTGCGATCGTGCAGGGCACTTGATCAGAATAGGTATCCTAGGTGCTTAAATAGACCCAAAATATAAGACAGATGACCACTCCCCATGATTCTTGGAGGGTAAAAATGACCACTCCTTGACGACGATCCCCACCACCACCAGCTCCACCACCGTCACAGCCACCACCCAGGAGCACCACCGGCGCCTCCCCCCCCCCACCACCACCGTCAGCGTCTGTGGCGCGTCCCCTGTGCGTCCCAGAGGTCCATTAGCTGATTACGAGCCCCCCCCCCCCCCTGCCGGCTGCCCGCCTCGCCTCATCCCGCCTGGTTTTTACGCCTCGTTCACGAATCTTCCTCAATCAAAATCTGAGCCCTGCCTTGTAGTGTCACTCTTAGGGCAGCACGACGCACCCAGGTTCATGTTCCTTGGTTGGCATGATACTGAAGAGTCTACTTTTTTTGGGTGAAGCTACTCGCCAGGACTACAATGGTGTGTACTGACCTTCCTTAGAGAGTGTAACAACAGTGACGGTTCCAGGATTTTAAAAAGGAGAGGCCATGTCCCTTGTTTAGCTAACATGTCGGCCATATTCAAGACATAAAAGAGGCAAATAGACTTTTGGATGCAGTCAAAATGTAGAGGGTGTGGCCTAATGGACATGATACATTAATGCCCTATGCAGCCGTCAGAGGGTGTGAGTGGCAGTGTGTGTGGGTGGGGGAAGTAGAGGGTCGATGGCGGCCTGGTGGTGGAAGAGGTGGTGTGAGTAGTTGTGGTGTAAGGCTGGAAGTATTGGATGCTACAGGAGCCAATCCCTCAATGTGGTACAAATGTGCACAGGGCTTGCTGCATATATAGGAGGCTCTAAAGAAGTCCTATAGCCATACAGGAGGCTCTGGGTTATATTCACTGAAAACATGGAAGATCTGAAACTAGTCAGCGGTGACCATTTTAGGTCCTCAAGTTGACGATACCTAAAACTACAGCTTTAGGTAGTCAAAATGACAACTTAAGGTCGTCATCATGACGACCTGAGTCATCAACATGATGACTCTGTACTGTCAGTATTGTCATCCTGATGACTTGGGTCCTCAGGATGACGACATAAAGTCGTAATTTTGACTACCTAAAGTTGTAGTTTTAGGTATTGTCAACTTGAGGACCTAAAGTGGTCACCGCTGACTAGTTTTGGATCTTCCATATTTTCAGTGTTATGTACTGCTGGGGTTCTTTACAATCTATGTTATATTTGATGCGATGCGCGCCTCTATAAAGTCAAGTGTAGTATAATGTGGGGAGAGGGCTAGGGAGACCAGTCTTGCCCAGTCTTTTTTTTTAAGATAAAGTACAGTTCATATGCATTCTATTTGACAACCCTTGATCTGCCTCTGAACATAACGAAACATACATTTTACCTAATAATTCTACCCCTTTAGCCTTAAGGTGTCACATGATGCCTCCAGGCTCATGTCCCTTTAAGGGACGTAGGAAAAAGGGGGGGCAGGGGGGCCTGGGCCCCCTCAATCATAAAGAAGGGGGGCCTGAATATGTCTGGGCCCCCCAAAATTTGCCATGAATTCATAATAAATTGGACAAGAAGCTAAAACTATGCATCTCAAATCAGATTAATATAGTAATGGAATAGGAAAAATGGGGGCCTGAGCCTCAAAAAAGATCTTAAAATTCAACAAATAGTACTAAATAAGTCTATATAGATATATACAGACGTTGGCACGCCTGAGCCGAGAGTTTAGGTGGTTGTGGTAGGGCCCATGCTGCCCCCCCCCCCCCAAATGAAGATTTGCTTCCTATGCCTCTGCCTCAGCCTTCATGTTGCACGATTTGGATTGCAGTGCTGGGGAGTCTAGAACTACCACGGTGTATAATGCTAACCATTTGGGAATCTATCAAATCGGTAATGTTGGCATGGCGTATGATTATAACTCGCCTGGGTTACATTACTGTGTATTAATGACCAAAATGCGACCCTTAAGGCGCTTATCACAAACTTACACTTGTAGCAATACAGGCTGCGAATCTCGTTACAAGACGCCTACAAGATTCCACCTACAGACATATCACATCCTCCTCAAAGAAGGAGACTCCTATTCAAAGCCAGGGGCGTAGGAAAAGGGGGGGGGGGGCAGGGGGGCCTGCCCCCCCAATCATAAAGGAGGTGGGGCCTGAGTATGTCTGGGCCCCCCAAAAAATTTGCCAAGAATTCATAGTATATTGGACAAGAAGCTAAAACCTTCATCTCAAATTGGTATTGGCATAGGGAAAATGGGGGCCTGTGCCTCAAATCAGATCTAAATTTCACCAAAAATTATCTTTCTATACAAATTCTACACAGGTATGTATAGCCATCATCACGCTCAAGCCGACAATTTAAGGTGGTCATGGTGGGCCCCCAGTTGGGCCCCCCCAATGAAGATTTGCTTCCTATGCCTCTGATTCAAAGGTATCAAGTACCTTCTTCTATCATCTCCCCAAATCCACCCTTACATGTAGTTGTACGGGGTGCAGTGCAGTACTTACATGTAGTTGTATGGGGTGCAGTGTACAACTTACATGTTGTTGTATGGGGTGCAGTGTATAACTTACATGTAGTTGTATGGGGTGCAGTGTACAACTTACATGTAGTTGTATGGGGTGCAGTGCACAACTTACATGTAGTTGTATGGGGTGCAGTGCACAACTTACATGTAGTTGTATGGGGTGCAGTGTACAACTTACATGTAGTTGTATGGGGTGCAGTGCACAACTTACATGTAGTTGTACGGGGTGCAGTGCACAACTTACATGTTGTTGTATGGGGTGCAGTGCACAACTTACATGTAGTTGTATGGGGCGCAGTGCACAACTTACATGTAGTTGTACGGGGTGCAGTGCACAACTTACATGTAGTTGTATGGGGTGCAGTGCACAACTTACATGTAGTTGTATGGGGTGCAGTGCAGTACTTACATGTAGTTGTACGGGGTGCAGTGCACAACTTACATGTAGTTGTATGGGGTGCAGTGCACAACTTACATGTAGTTGTATGGGGTGCAGTGCAGTACTTACATGTAGTTGTACGGGGTGCAGTGCACAACTTACATGTAGTTGTATGGGGTGCAGTGCAGTACTTACATGTAGTTGTATGGGGCGCAGTGCACAACTTACATGTAGTTGTACGGGGTGCAGTGCACAACTTACATGTAGTTGTATGGGGTGCAGTGCACAACTTACATGTAGTTGTATGGGGTGCAGTGCAGTACTTACATGTAGTTGTACGGGGTGCAGTGCACAACTTACATGTAGTTGTATGGGGTGCAGTGCACAACTTACATGTAGTTGTATGGGGTGCAGTGCAGTACTTACATGTAGTTGTACGGGGTGCAGTGCACAACTTACATGTAGTTGTATGGGGTGCAGTGCACAACTTACATGTAGTTGTATGGGGTGCAGTGCAGTACTTACATGTAGTTGTATGGGGTGCAGTGCACAACTTACATGTAGTTGTACGGGGTGCAGTGCAGTACTTACATGTTGTTGTATGGGGTGCAGTGCACAACTTACATGTTGTTGTATGGGGTGCAGTGTATAACTTACATGTAGTTGTATGGGGTGCAGTGAACAACTTACATGTAGTTGTACGGGGTGCAGTGCAGTACTTACATGTAGTTGTATGGGGTGCAGTGTACAACTTACATGTTGTTGTATGGGGTGCAGTGTATAACTTACATGTAGTTGTATGGGGTGCAGTGCACAACTTACATGTAGTTGTATGGGGTGCAGTGCACAACTTACATGTAGTTGTATGGGGTGCAGTGTACAACTTACATGTTGTTGTATGGGGTGCAGTGTATAACTTACATGTAGTTGTATGGGGTGCAGTGCACAACTTACATGTAGTTGTATGGGGTGCAGTGTACAACTTACATGTAGTTGTATGGGGTGCAGTGCACAACTTACATGTAGTTGTATGGGGTGCAGTGCACAACTTACATGTAGTTGTACGGGGTGCAGTGCACAACTTACATGTAGTTGTACGGGGTGCAGTGCACAACTTACATGTAGTTGTACGGGGTGCAGTGCACAACTTACATGTTGTTGTATGGGGTGCAGTGCACAACTTACATGTAGTTGTATGGGGTGCAGTGCACAACTTACATGTAGTTGTATGGGGTGCAGTGTACAACTTACATGTAGTTGTATGGGGTGCAGTGCACAACTTACATGTAGTTGTATGGGGTGCAGTGCACAACTTACATGTAGTTGTACAGGGTGCAGTGCACAACTTACATGTAGTTGTACAGGGTGCAGTGCACAACTTACATGTAGTTGTACAGGGTGCAGTGCACAACTTACATGTAGTTGTACAGGGTGCAGTGCACAACTTACATGTAGTTGTACGGGGTGCAGTGCACAACTTACATGTAGTTGTATGGGGTGCAGTGCACAACTTACATGTAGTTGTATGGGGTGCAGTGCACAACTTACATGTAGTTGTATGGGGTGCAGTGTACAACTTACATGTAGTTGTACAGGGTGCAGTGTACAACTTACATGTAGTTGTACGGGGTGCAGTGCACAACTTACATGTAGTTGTATGGGGTGCAGTACACAACTTACATGTAGTTGTACGGGGTGCAGTGTACAACTTACATGTAGTTGTACAGGGTGCAGTGCACAACTTACATGTAGTTGTACAGGGTGCAGTGCACAACTTACATGTAGTTGTACAGGGTGCAGTGCACAACTTACATGTAGTTGTACGGGGTGCAGTGCACAACTTACATGTAGTTGTATGGGGTGCAGTGCACAACTTACATGTAGTTGTATGGGGTGCAGTGCACAACTTACATACATGTAGTTGTATGGGGTGCAGTGCACAACTTACATGTAGTTGTATGGGGTGCAGTGCACAACTTACATGTAGTTGTATGGGGTGCAGTGCACAACTTACATGTATGGGGTGCAGTAAACAAGTAGTGCTTCACGTCCTGTTCCCCTGTTGTCCCCCGAATGTCGGGACCAGGTAAAGGGAGGCCCTCAGTGCCTAGAGCAAAATACATAGGGCTTACTCAGCCTTACTCAGCAGGTAGGGGTTGGTAGGTAGGGAGCAGCTCACAGAATAACCCAGATTAACCCTTTATTCAGGGCATGATGACTCCTCAAGGTGCCATGCTCATAGGTCACCTTGGTGCACTTATGCATGTAGGATCAGTGAGTTACTCGGCAACACTGAAATGATGTTTGATGCTGACACATGAGGAGTGAGTGTATCAACCCTATTTTGGTCAGTATGATGCATGAGCACAGCACTAGCGAGTTACTCACCATGAACCTGAAAGTGCAAGGTACATTAAAGCACTATACTGTGCTACAAGGGTTAAAGGTTAATAGAGATACTCCCGCCATTAAAGCCAGCATTGAAAGCTGCTGCATTGTATTTACCCTTCTTCCCTATGCCGCTTGTCACCTTAACTCTTCAAGGGCTGCCAATGTCTTTTAGTCTCCATGATGCATGGATGCAGCCCTGGTGAGTAACTCGCCAGGCCTATTTCAATGTATCATTCTTACATTCCTTGAGGGCTGACATGAGGCACCAATGCAGCGCTGGCGAGTGACTCGCCAGGACTGCACTGGAGCACTGATGCCAACAAAGAAACAAGAACTTGGAGGCATCATGTGACCCTATGAGGGTTATTCTTGTTGCCCCAATGGTGGAATTGAAGATACATCTCCTGGGTCCACTCAGGATAAGCTCTCTACACGTGAATATGATCATTCACACAGATATAATAGGAAGCTGGATATGGAAGTTCTGAGAGTCTCAGAGTATACCTGGAGATGGGAGCGGGCCATTAGCCCTTCTACCCTTTAAGGGCCGCCAATACAGAGTGGACCATGTCTATTGGTGCGTGAATCGAAACCCTGCGAGTTACTCGCCAGGGCTGTATCCATGGATGATGCCAACTAAAGGGTATAGTGCAATGAGTTAGTCTGCGATCCTTAACGGGTTGGGAAGTTAGAAATGTGCCTTCTATAGGCGAAACCAATTCATCACGAAAACAATATTGCTAGATGTGAATCTGAAACAAAAGTTAATGCATTTGCTGAGTTTTAATAAGTTCTAAAAGTAAGTAAATGTGTCAGGCTGTGCTGTATATGTAGCCATAATCCAGCCCAATGTAGGGAGGTATGGTTACTGTGAGCTGATTGAAACATTGGTAATCACAATTTCTGCAGTGAAGGATATTCCTAGGAATGTATATGTATATATATATATATATATATATATATATATATATATATATATATATATATATATATATATATATATATATATATATATATATGAAGGATTAGATACAGCTAAAACTTACATTAATCCCTGAAAGGCAGAATACTGCCTTTAGATACACAAAAATGAATTTCTCAGTATAATCCTAGAGATGGAAATATCTTCCAGCCACTGTTATAATGCACAGATGCGACTTCCGATCTAGCAAACCCACTTGGGGCCAATTCTGTTCTTGCTTGGAGAAGCTGGTTCATAGTTGGCAGAATACAGTTCATGGTTTTAGGTTGGGCAAATTGTAGGCTTCCAGTGAGGGCCACATTGGGTTGCCCTAATAGCGAAAACTGAATTGAGACTGTTGCATCATGCCGTCATACTCAAGTTGTACGGTTGCAACAATGAAGCCCCGGGAAGTTATTCACTGACATGATTGATACCGTTATAAATTGGAACACTCAGAATTTGTTCTATCGTCTTCATTTTCATCCAGAACACACTGATCACATTGGACATTGATGTGCACCAATTCCAAGAGGGCCACCCATTAAAACTTCTACCAAAGGAATGTAAAAGTAATAGGAAACAAGAAAGCTTCTCTTGTGTCTGAACACTGAAGCTGCATACCACCTCGCTATTTCAACAAGTCCTTCTTGCAACATTAGTACATTGTACTACTTGTACTCTACACCCCAAATCTACACCTGCAGGGCGTCCTGTCACCAACACACAGGGTATGACCAAGACTGAGGTACAAACCTTTCTTGCACCTTCTCTGTGGCATTTACACTTTAAGGCCACACGGTTCATTATTTTACTATGCCCTATGGCCATCATGATGTATGAATGCAGCCCTGGCGAGTCACTTGCCAGGGCTGCATTCATACATTATGCCGACCCTATGGGATTGATACATAAACTCCCGGAGGGTCGGCATGATGCTCCAATGAAGTGCTGGCGAGCAGTCCCGCCATGCAGTACTTCATTGTTGCATCATGACGACCAATGGGCATGATGCACTCCTGCATCAGCGGCCCCTATAGGACTTAGAGGCTAGCTGAGCCCCTCCCACTTTCACTTACCGGAGGAGGACCCACATAACCACGTTAGCATACAGTCCGCAATCTAATTTGACCAGCTAAGCATTATTGAGCACCAGAGCATAGCCAGAGCCTCTCCGGCCAAATGAGTTTACTTAGTTTATTGCAACTTAAGCAAATTGGGGACAATGAAATTAAAGCTGCCAGGGGCCGAGGAGTGGTGTGATGGATTGCCACTAGGGGCGCCACCGGTGAGTGAGGTACCGTAGAAACTAGTGTATAAGCGGCACCTGGGTCTGGGGCTTATATTGCAATTAGGATCTATAGTGTCAAAACCCAGCCTATAAGCAGTATACTGAGCTCAGTGCGATTTTGTATGCTGAATCTGACCTGAAGTCAGAAAGTAAGGGCTGCTGATACATTAATGCATCATGCCCATTGGTCGTCATGATGCATCAATGCGCCTTGATTAGTAACTCGTAAGAGCTATATTCATGCATCATGCCAATCCTACAGGGCTGAGACATTCCCGAAGGGTCGGCATGATGCAATAATGAAGTGCTGGCGAGCAGTCTCGCCAGCACTTCATTGGTGCATCATGCCGACCATTGGCTGCGGCGGCTTATACACAGAGTTTTCCGGTACATGGAGCAGCTCGGCAGGGCGGCCATTGTTTTGTGAGTAGCTCACTGCCGGGTGTGAGACATTATAGTAGGGATATACATCAGGGGTGTGCTGCATATTTACATTCAATCTGCATGATTGGCACTATCCCTAGTAGGAGTGGTGGTGTTAGTGGAGTATCATTTAACCCTTTAAAGGCTATGGTGAATCAATACAGCATGCCCATTGGTCGTCATGATGCATAAATGAAGCCCTGATGAGTTACTCTCCAGGGCTACATTCATACTGACCTCACGGGGTTGGTATAATGCTTGAATCAAGTGCTGGCAAGTGGATTCGCCAGCACTTCATTGGTGCATCATGCCGACTGATAGGTATAAACGGCATGATGCATTAGCCGCCCTATGGCGTTGATGCACTCCTGAAGGGTCCGCGTGTTACTAGCCAATGCCAAATGAGCATTTACTTTTAAAGCATCATGCCACCCTTATTAAACTACCATACGTAAAATACCTCGGCCCTCGAATGCTGGCCACCGGAACTGTTAAAACGGAACTAGTATTGATGGCGTGATTAGTAAAAGCTTAAAGATAATAAAGATAATTATCCATAATTTTGATTATTTCTTTAGTTCTATGAGTATGTATTCTCTGCAAGAGGGTTTCTAAATTTGATGCTACAAAGAAGTATAAATAAGACCTTCTACAGAAAGAAAATCGCTCAGGGTTTTGTTAACTTTTCGTCCATTATCACAGCGCCGTAGGCGCTGGTGGGTTTAAGTATTGGCGCTATATAACAAAGCCTTAGTGCCTCCTTCCTGTCCCGTCCCTGGAGGCCTGCAGGGGGAGCCACTCAGCTATATTATACAGTACGCAGCACGTGCACACTGCACTGCTTAACCCTCTAAAGGCCGATACTGTTGATGCATGATACTCATTGTTCGTCATGATGCATGCAAGGACGTAGCCCTGGCAAGGAACTCGCCATAGTCGCATTCAGCTAATACGACAAACCCAGTGGCGGATTGAGAGTAATCCTCAAAATGGACCCCCTCCTTTTTGGCCGCGCTCCCTCCTTTGCATCATGACAAATATGAAGGCTTGAGACATCATGTTGTCCTTTAAGAGTTAAATGCCTTATACTGAATGCGAGGAGGGGTTGCTGTGTGGGGGGGGGGGTGAGCTCCATATTTTGTAGTGCATCAGCTGAGAAAGGATCCCAATGAATAAACATGTCCAACCATTACGTACGTCATGTCATGGAGAGGCTCTCAATATGACGTACAATGGGATTACAGCGTCTGTCTGTTATGGATAACGTCATGACGTCACTGTGACGTCATAAGTACGTCGTGATTGTAAGCGTCACAAGACTGCCACCATTATTGACTGCATCATGCATGAAGTTATGCTTCCATGTGTTGTCTGTTAATTTATTGTTTGTTTTCTGACATTTCTGTATCAAATATTGTGGAATTATCATGTTGTACGTATTATCAGCTCCACATTATCCAATTACAACATCTGTCAAATTTATATATAACGCAATCATTTTCGATTTACAAAGTGCACATAACTGTTTCTTAAAATTAACATGACGACTCTGAGGAGTTAAACGGTTTGTATGTATTCCTAACTCGTTAATCGCCCCATAGAAATGCATTCCATGGGTCTGCAACTTCAATGTTCCATTCCACATTTTCAGTGCAGTGCATTGTAAATTCATTACAGCATTTTGTGAGAGATATTTCTAAAAGCGCTACCTTAATAATACAACCAAGGCATAACCATTTGAAGACGGGATCGTCATGCCTTGATGCCTCCTGTTAACTTCTTTCCATGATCGAGTGCTCCCACGACTCAGTGGCGGATCCAGGATCTAGAAAAGGAGGGGGCGCGTCCCAAAAGGAGGGAGAGCACCCCCTATTTATGAGCAAATTTTGGGATCCAAAATATGTAATTAAACTATTAAGTCTAAATCCGCCACTGTCGAGTAAATCTCCAACATTGCATTTGTACATCATGTGGGTCAATATCAGAGATGCCACTCATTGGCCAACAAAAACCAGGAAAACTGGACTTTTGGACATATTCTCCCAGGAATTAAACATAATTTAATCTTGGGATCTTGGAATCAAAACCAGGAATTCCTGGGAAACCAGGAAAAGTGGCATCTCTGCAATATAAATAAGGTTGCCAAAGGGTAAGCACTCCCACAGGTACTCCCTGGCACTGCATTGATGCATCATGGCATGCACCTATACAGCCTCAGTGCATCATGCCACCCTAAGAGGATTAGACATTGTCACATAATGTGCACGGCTGTTTTACCAGCAATGTGCACCTCCAAATGTTAGTCGCCTTGGGATAAATGAATTCAATTTAGCTCACACAAAAGCCAGTGTAAAGTTCCTCAGCTCAGGCGCAAGAAATACCTAAGCTGGCGATGATGTCTTTTTTTTCTATGACAACCAATAGCCTATTTCCAATAGGGACTTGCTTTAGTCGCTGCCGACAAGACAATTTTCACAAATTTGGCCAACACCTAATTGAAATTCAAGGTTTGGACTATGCCTAATTGTAAAATGATTTGTGCTTTGTAAAATGTATGTCCTTTGTAGCATGTGGACTTTGCAGCATGTGGACATTCATTTTACAGGGATTCCATCAACTACCTATAATTAGTGCTGCCAAAAGCTTTCAGTGTATCGGAAATTGAAATCCGATTTTATTATATTCTAAACAAAAATGGTGACAGTAATGAACATACTTTGAAACATCTTTGTCTTTCCCTCCCCCACCCTTTTAAAGAATTCAGTTATTGAATTATTTTGTTAACTTATATCTCGCCAATTCTAACTAAAACTATTATTTTGTTCAAAGTTAAATCTTCTTCAGCAAAACTTATGGAAACTTATTTTTATTCAGATTTTATCAGAAATTTGATTTCATCAAAACTAAGCAAAACTGGTGATATTGGACCTAAGGCTGCCAGTCTTCATCATCCAGGCCAGCATGGAGCTCGCATGCTTTGTAGCAGACGACATTTGTATGAGTTACAAAAAAAGTGCGGGAACCATGGAATTAAACGCTGGATTATGATGTCCATCTATATTAAAACTCACAGTTGAATACCCCGCGCCGCGCCAGACGCCGGCTCCCCCGTAATTAAACTCGGCATTCACCTGCCTCACCGGAACCGGAAGTCAGCCTTCTCAATGCCTGCCGCCTGGTGGCAAAACTGAGAAACATGCGAGCGGGCGGGCTGAATTCATCTCGCCCGATCGGCCTTCAAACGGCAACCAATTCTAAGGTATCTTGTCGTGGAGGGTGAAATCTAAAGCCACTGAAGGGTTGCATTGTGCATCAAATTCATTTTTTCAGTTTGGTCATCAAGATGCATATTTCTCACCAGGGCTGCATTTATGTTTCAGGCTGCCCCTATACCGACTTAGTGGGATTACTTATCAGCCAATGAAATAATCCCAACTATTAACTGGACTTCTCGGGGAGGGGGGCATGGTACACCTCTCATAACTGTTACTAGTCATACCCACTGTTAAACAGCTTAAGCAATGGCTACACCCATTAGACATCCCCAAACCTCCATTTAGGGTTGATACACTCCGCGAAGGGTCGTCATGATGCACCAATGTTGTGCTGGCGGGCAGACTCGGTCGTCATGATGCACCAATATAGTGCTGGCGGTCAGACTCGGTCGTCATGATGCACCAATGTAGTGCTGGCGGTCAGACTCGGTCGTCATGATGCACCAATGTAGTGCTGGCGGTCAGACTCGGTCGTCATGATGCACCAATGTAGTGCTGGCGGTCAGACTCGGTCGTCATGATGCACCAATGTAGTGCTGGCGGTCAGACTCGGTCGTCATGATGCACCAATGTAGTGCTGGCGGTCAGACTCGGTCATCATGATGCACCAATGTTGTGCTGGCGAGCAGACTCGCCAGCACTACATTGGTGCATCATGACGACTTATGGGCACTCCTGCTTGGAGGCACCCTGTGGCACACAGAGGGTTAATTGGTTAGGTCCGGGAGGAGGGTGGGCAATGTTTGGGGGTTTGCTCACCTGAAACTCTGTCTCTAATTAAAGACACAACATAAACATGCCTGGGGGTTAATCATTTTTTCTTCTTTTTTTTGTTTGTTTTAGTTTTAATTTTCTTGGGATTAAACTCTTCCACAAAGGTGTTGTATTCAGAGGGAAGGGGGCATGTTTTGGATTATATATTATTTAGTCCTTTGTTTTGAGGCATTGGGATGTTAAGGGTGTAACCGCTCAAGTCTAGCTTTAATCGCTTTAAGGGCCGCTGATGCATTAATGTATCATACCCATTGGTCGTCATGGTGCACCAATGAAGTGCTGGTGAGACTGCTCGCCAGCACGCCATGCTAACCCTCTGCGAATTTATGTATCCCCGTAGGGTCGGCATGATGCTCCTATGAAGTGCTGGCAAGCAGTCTCGCCAACACTTCATTGGTGCATCATGATGACCAATGGGCATGATGCACTCCTGCATCAACGGCCTTTAAAGGGTTAAGGACCGCATTATTGCAAACTTCATGCTCATTTATCATCATGATGCATCAATGCATCCAACATTATACTCATGCCCATTGCACAGCTGTATGTTATTGATTGACAAAAACATAGAGAACTTACGATTATAGAAACCTTTTCCTAGATATTCAATACAGAAATCTACAACAAGAAATTCTTGATAATCCAGAAAAAGTGGCATCTCTACTATCGTTCGGCACCAATGAAGGCCTGTCGGATTTGCTCACCAATTTAACTGAGTGAGTGACGGAGTGATAGGTGTTTAGTGCCATTTCGACACGTCATATTCAAAGTGAGGGAAATACATAATATTACAGATGAGTGTGTCACTGCATGTCCACGCATATATGTGCGCCAGACACACAGAAGGGATTAGATATCTAGACCATTTTAAGTTGACTAGAAAACCTGTCAATTCAATTTTACATGAACGATGCATGAATATTGGCCTCAAATACAAAATTCTACCACACATGTCTGAATGGATGAGTATCATGTGTGTAAGGTGGATCATTTAGCTGCCCCATTGTTACCTGGGGCAGGTATATGCAGATATCATGGTGTCTATATGGATGATGCTAACACCTACAAACATGTCCTATATACAGGCAAGATCACCGACAAGATAACTCATCAAAACAGGAAGCACAAAGACAGCACCTTCCTATCTCTCTATCTGTTAGCCATTTAGGGACAGCATGACACCTTAAAACCTCATACGTCATGATGCATCCTAACAGAGACAGCGAGTTACTCGCCGATGTTGCAGGGAGTGCATCAGCCATGTGCAGCAAATCTTAAATACATGAATGCAGCTTTTCAGCAGTGTTCAGACATGAGACAGGGTTTTGGAGAAATTTCGGAGACGGTTCCTTCTCTACGGGGTATTTTAGAGTACTCTTATGGGGTGGACATCTTCTAAAAATTTAAGACCCTTTAATTGTTTTTTCGGAAGATCTGTGAAAAACAAGAATAACCTATTCAGCCTTCAAATTTCCAGAAATCCAGACATTTCCGGGAAATGCCATACCTTCATCATGGCTAAACAGGGCAGGTATATACATGTTTTGATGTTGGGGATGGCCACTTAGGAAACAGTTTGTGATGAAATGTGTCGTAACAAATAAGGCTAGAGAATTAGTCGAATCATATACAACTGCTAACAGCCGATGGTGGCGCCGCAGGACTCAATAGTCTCAGCACTGGGCGTTCCCCTGGTGGTGGGTGTCAGAGATAATGATCACGTGTTAGGGGATATGGGGGCTGTTTTGTCACCCACCATGTGATTGATTCATGGATCTTATCGCTGGTTCCCGCACTATCTGTGGCTGTTGGGTGAATTAGTATGAGTACCAGCGGTGCGCCACCCAGCCTCCAATAGATGATAAAACCTGCCCCTCCAAACCACTCAAATTGTTCCATATGAAACTCACCAATATGGCCAACATTTATTTCAGTTATGATTCTTCAACAATATTTAAAAACTCTTAAATCACACCAATAGACATGCCACTTCCTGGTTCATTTTATAGAGCAAAGTCATACAGGTCTTAAAAGAAATCCCAGGGAAAAAAAGATTTGCAACTTCCTGTCTAAAAAGACGTAGCAAATATGATCAAATAGTTTTCTGGAACAAAGTCTGATAACTCATGACATATATCCTGAGTAAAATTATACATTCCTACTAAAAGAGTATGAAAGTGGCATGTCTGCTTTGGGGTAAAAATAGCAATTCAAGTGGCGTGGTCAACATGTTGCACTCTACACAACCCAGAATTTCAAGACGAATTTATATAAGTCTGGGGGTATGAAAAATCCAGACGTTACTACAAAGTACGTGGCAGAAAAAAAAGAAGAAAATCCAGACGTTTCACACAGAAATTTGAATTCATTGTAAAGTATCATAATGCTTTGATTCATAAGTTAAACTTTGACTATATCCATAGGTAAGCCAACCTGAGAAAAAAATCATTTCGGAAAAAGACATTCTCTAAAAACATACATCCATACATACTGCACACTTTTTTTTCAATATAAAACATTGGTCAAATCTGTGATAATCACCCAATACAGGTGCCAATAGGTATAAATCGCTCACCTGGCGGCACCTAGTGACAGCTTACCATCCCTGTGGTCTATAATGGACCACACCTAAAAAATCCCCCCTAACAGGGCGGGCAGGACACAGGTGAATAGGCTGTCCCCTCCTCTCATTTAGGCCTTTAATCCTTTGAAGGCCGATGATGCAGGAGTGCATCATGCCCATTGTTCGGCGTGATACACCAATGCAGTGCTGGCGAGACATCACTTCATTGGAGCAGCATGCCAACCCTACAGGGTTGATATATACCCCCAGAGGGTTGGCATGATGCACCAATGAAGTGCTGGTGAGTAGACTCACCAGCACTTCATTGGCGCATCATGCCGACCAATGGGCATGATGTACTCCTGTGGCTCTTAAAGGGTTAACTTAAACAATGCTAAAACTACAATAGCCGCGGTCCTATATCTCCCACCTGTATGAATAAATCATGCTCAATCCCATTAGGGAAAGAGATAGGCCACGAGGGAATGGGATCTATAGATCGATGCACCATGGAACGGTGGCTTACTTACTTATCCCAGGACATTTTAGACTAAGTACATCATGGATGGTGGCCTGTCAATCGCAGATATTCATAAAAAATGTTTTATGTTGAATCATTGCTAACAACATGCATTACATATTTTCTGCTGATCAATTCAACTTTGTAACTACTCGTAATAAACCCCAGTTATTAACTCATTCAAGGTTCATTTTTTTCTTGGTTGGTCAGTGAAGATTGCAAATACAACAGCATTATAGATCCTGTAATCAAATGTACTTAGAAAGCATAAGGAAATTTTGAAGTTTGAAAAATGTTTATTGCTAATCACGATATACAAATTGTCGACTTGGTTGCAAGATTTCTAACATCCCAATGTTGATACAACTTTAAAACATAGAGTTGCCCTTTTATATTGCATTGGTCTATAATGGAAGTATAGTGTCTAGTTTCTGTTCTAGACACTAATGACTGCAGTTTGATGAGGCTCTTATTGAGGGGACATTAAGAGCTGGAACCGACTCCCCTGCCATTAGTAAGAGGCTAGAGTAACTACAAAATTAATCTAACTGTAATCAAAAGATATGTTGGTCCACAATACGTTATTCATTCAAAGGTGTGAGGCCCCAGGCTGAGACACCGAGAGGCATCACATGTTTACAATTTCCATACAATGCAGTCATACATAGCCTTCCAGTTAGCAAAGGTAGGAATCTTTGGTGAATGAATAGTATATTGTGCTCAGGAGACACTGAGGGACCCACCAACTCTTTGATCTCAAAGAACATTAAATTAATCTTGCCTTCGTTTGTTACATATAGCTGCAATTAGACCCAATTCTTGGGAGTTCCTGAAGTGGAAAGTGTCCAAGTAGCTTCTGCAAAACGAACTCCTTTTCAAGGCCTAGTGTATGTTTTTTTTTCAATTTCATATCACTGTAGCCACATGCTAATCCGAATACTGGATTAGCACGATATACAAATTGTCGACTTGGTTGCAAGATTTCTAACATCCCAATGTTGATACAACTTTAAAACATAGAGTTGCCCTTTTATATTGCATTGGTCTATAATGGAAGTATAGTGTCTAGTTTCTGTTCTAGACACTAATGACTGCAGTTTGATGAGGCTCTTATTGAGGGGACATTAAGAGCTGGAACCGACTCCCCTGCCATTAGTAAGAGGCTAGAGTAACTACAAAATTAATCTAACTGTAATCAAAAGATATGTTGGTCCACAATACGTTATTCATTCAAAGGTGTGAGGCCCCAGGCTGAGACACCGAGAGGCATCACATGTTTACAATTTCCATACAATGCAGTCATACATAGCCTTCCAGTTAGCAAAGGTAGGAATCTTTGGTGAATGAATAGTATATTGTGCTCAGGAGACACTGAGGGACCCACCAACTCTTTGATCTCAAAGAACATTAAATTAATCTTGCCTTCGTTTGTTACATATAGCTGCAATTAGACCCAATTCTTGGGAGTTCCTGAAGTGGAAAGTGTCCAAGTAGCTTCTGCAAAACGAACTCCTTTTCAAGGCCTAGTGTATGTTTTTTTTCAATTTCATATCACTGTAGCCACATGCTAATCCGAATACTGGATGCTTATTAAGGCCAATATGTATTTTTCTCTCATTTCTTTGTGACCCTCTTTACTGATACATTCATCCTCTACAAAAACAGCGGCAAGTTTCCACGATCCTTATGAAAATATAGGACCTGCTTGCTCTCTACCGCCCCCAAACTAGTTCCCATTATCCCATCCCCACCAAACAGACTACTCACCCCTTCCCCACCCCACACGGTGAGCAGCTCAGGGCGGCACGTGCCACAGCAACAAGCATTGCGCAGCTCACACCAAGGGATAACATTAACTCTCTGGTCAGCACAAAGTAAGGGATAACATTAACTCTCTGGTCAGCACAAAGTAAGGGATAACATTAACTCTCTGGTGAGCCCAAAGTAAGGGATAACATTAACTCTCTGGTGAGCCCAAAGTAAGGGATAACATTAACTCTCTGGTCAGCACAAAGTAAGGGATAACATTAACTCTCTGGTCAGCACAAAGTAAGGGATAACATTAACTCTCTGGTCAGCCCAAAGTAAGGGATAACATTAACTCTCTGGTCAACACAAAGTAAGGAATAACATTAACTCTGGTCAGCACAAAGTAAGGGATAACATTAACTCTCTGGTCAGCACAAAGTAAGGGATAACATTAACTCTCTGATGAGCCCAAAGTAAGGGATAACATTAACTCTCTGGTCAGCACAAAGTAAGGGATAACATTAACTCTCTGGTCAGCACAAAGTAAGGGATAACATTATCTCTCTGGTCAGCACAAAGTAAGGGATAACAGTAACTCTCTGGTCGGCACAAAGTAAGGGATAACATTAACTCTCTGGTCAGCACAAAGTAAGGGATAACATTAACTCTCTGGTCAACACAAAGTAAGGGATAACATTAACTCTCTGGTGAGCCCAAAGTAAGGGATAACATTAACTCTCTGGTCAGCACAAAGTAAGGGATAACATTAACTCTCTGGTCAGCACAAAGTAAGGGATAACATTAACTCTCTGGTCAGCACAAAGTAAGGGATAACATTAACTCTCTGGTCAGCACAAAGTAAGGGATAACATTAACTCTCTGGTCAGCACAAAGTAAGGGATAACATTAACTCTCTGGTCAACACAAAGTAAGGAATAACATTAACTCTGGTCAGCACAAAGTAAGGAATAACATTAACTCTCTGGTCAGCCCAAAGTAAGGGATAACATTAACTCTCTGGTCAGCACAAAGTAAGGAATAACATTAACTCTCTGGTGAGCACAAAGTAAGGGATAACAGTAACTCTCTGGTCAGCCCAAAGTAAGGGATAACATTAACTCTCTGGTCAGCCCAAAGTAAGGAATAACATTAACTCTCTGGTGAGCACAAAGTAAGGGATAACAGTAACTCTCTGGTCAGCCCAAAGTAAGGGATAACATTAACTCTCTGGTCAGCACAAAGTAAGGGATAACATTATCTCTCTGGTCAGCACAAAGTAAGGGATAACATTACCTCTCTGGTCAGCACAAAGTAAGGGATAACATTAACTCTCTGGTCAGCACAAAGTAAGAGATAACATTAACTCTCTGGTCAGCACAAAGTAAGAGATAACATTAACTCTCTGGTCAGCACAAAGTAGGAAACTTTATCATTTAATGTTTCCATTACACACGTTTGCATATTTCTGGACAAAAGAGGAAATGATTAGGTCTACTCTATTAGAAGGTATGAGCTATTGAAATTATCTCTAAACTACTTTTGAGCAAAGATGCCAAGAGTAATTACCTCCCCTTTGTCTGTGGTTAAGGATATATTTCCTAAATGTTGGTCCAAAAATACTAAAACATTATGGGATGCGCCCCCCCCCCCCCGCCTCCTTTAAGGTTGGACCCATTCCCTTAAATTTCCAAATTCTGGATCCATCATTGAAGTTTTTAAAAGTGAATTTTGGCCACCATATGAGTGTACACTAATTAATGTGGACGTTGTTTAACGTCCTAAGGCCGTAGGCCTCATGGGACTGTGGACGTGGGTGCAGGGGTGTGTGAAGCCCGAGGGTGGGATGTGAGTGTGTGCTTGGGTGGGGTGTAAGCGGCTGTTAGTTGCGGGTGTTGGGGGGGTGGGGTTGGGGATCTTTCTACCCCGTGGTGAGGTGACAAATTAGGCCAGACCAACACCGACGTGTTGCTGGAGAAAACACGGGTCTGTGACGGTATTAGAATGGATCCCCCGCACCTGTCACTCACAATACTACACCCCCCCCCTCACATACACAAACCGACACACACCCAGCAGCCACACCCAAACTCCAACCAATCCACCTAGTGCACAAAACAAATACACACAAAAAGTAAAAAAAAGTCCCCAAAAATAGTACTTTGAACTTTAAGTGCTGCATAGTATTTCAATGCACCATGCCCATTGGTTTTCATGATGCATAAATGTACCTTCTGTGAGTAACTCGCCAGGGCTGCATTTGTGCATCATTTCGACCCAGCAGGGCTGATCCACTACCGAATGGTCAACATGATGCATGTGGTTAAACAGGAAAATGCTCCGATGCACTTTGCGGCCCTTGAAGGGTTAAAGTTTTAAAAAAAACAAAGGTGGTCCAAAAACTCAACCCAAACACAATCGGGAAAACAATAGCTTTTGGACCCGATTCGCATTAAGCTCGTTTCTTATCATCAGATGTGGGTGTTTGTCTCCATTTTTTCATCATTTCTTTTAACCATTTATCCATCCCCTGGCCTGGAGGTACAGAGAGCCATGAGCCAGCAATGTAGAAAATGAGGCAGAGTCAAACAAGGAGGAGGAGGACCACGATTATTGTTATCTCCAGGAGAGGTGGATTGCAGCAGAGGTGAAACTTAATTCAGGTTGCATTTGTTGAATATTTCTTCCCTTTGACTAATTTCTTTCCTAATTATCATCAGTTTTTGGCCTGACCATAGAGACAAAGAGGGATGGTCTGACCAAGAACAAAACACTAGGCTTCATTTCCCTGATACGCTTTAATCTAGGTAGCTTTCATCAATATTTTCATTCACATTTTCTCTCTCTTACCATCAACTTTTTCAATTACTAGTCGAACAAAGTAGAATTCTCTGGTACATGTGCTTTAATTCAGACAGTCTTTTCAAATATTGGAATTAATCCTTTTTACTTCATCTTCTTTTTTTGTGAGACCACAGAGTAGCCTTGGTTTTTTGTGGCACCCTGATGGATATTACATATTGACGTGCACACGGGAGGAGGAGGATTAACCCTTTCAGGATAAGATAATGCAGGGATGGTAATCACTAAGCACAAAAAAAACCCTGAAATTCTCGAAAAGGAGCTCTTAGATACAAGTTTTCTACAGAAACATATTTGGGGTATGAAAATATCATTGGAATTCCCTTTGCCATTGTGACAAATGAAATTAAATTCAGAATAAACATTTATATGCACCAATGAAGTGCTGGCGACACATCATGCCAACCCTCCGAGAGTATTAGCCATGTATGGTTGGAATAATGCATGAATGCAGCTCTGGTGAGTTACTCACCATGCATCATGACGAGCAATGGGTGTGATACATATTAATGGTGAGTCACTCACCATGCATCATGACAAGCAATGGGTGTGATACATATTAATGGTGAGTTACTCACCATGCATCATGACGAGCAATGGGTGTGATACATATTAATGGTGAGTTACTCACCATGCATCATGACGAGCAATGGGTGTGATACATATTAATGGTGAGTTACTCACCATGCATCATGACAAGCAATGGGTGTGATACATATTAATGGTGAGTGACTCACCATGCATCTTGACGAGCAATGGTTGTGATACATATTAATGCATCAGTGGCATTAAGAGTGTTAAGAGGACACCCTCCCCCTCCCCCTAGTATGACTCCCCTGCTACCACAGCGGCAACAACTCAGCTTGATTACCCTCCTGTGGTAATTAGGAAACTATTTGATCTGTTCTGCTTGGGTCAAACCACAGTTTGGTCTGCCCCTCCTCTGTCTGTACTGCCGTCTCGGTGATTACATTAAGGCTAGTGCAACAGGACTTTAACCCTTTAAGGTCTGCTGATGCAGGAATGCATCATGCCCATAGGTCGGCATCATGGTTGAGCAAAGTGCTGGGGCACAATCTCGCCAGCACTTCACTGGTGTATCAGTTTGAAAGGTTGGGAATGTAGTAACCCTTTTAGATAGTGATGGTGCATGAACACAGCTCTGGTGGTTGGTGCACCGGTGTCGCATTTATGCATTATGATGACCTTCCGGTATCAATATATTCTGACAAAAGATCTGAATACAGTGCTCAAGGTTTATTTAAACCCCAACCCTTGGCCCTTATATGAGATGAGAACTTATAAAAAATACAGTTTTAGCACCTGTTGAAATCCTGGAATACCCAGCGCTCATCTAAGACCGGTGTTTATTTTAGACCCGCTGATTAGACTGGCTAATGCAGTAGGTGTCTGTTTGCTTGTTTCCCCTAATGGGAAACTGAACCATCACTCGCTCCCCCACCCCCCTCAACATGCACTCCCAACCTGTAGAGCTGGCCATGGGGGGGGGGAGTTGACAGATGCTATGGTGTTTACATGCCGCATGTATTTGATATTCAATCCATTAATCACCGTCCACAAACGGGATCAACACATCATAATGCATTATGTACCCCTGAACTAACTCCCTGTTGGACACAACCCACAATCTGTCTTGTTTTAATATAGACAACAATTTAAGGGTCGCACTTTGGTCGTCATGAATGTACCCATCAGGGATGAAAGTCACTGAATAAAAACAAACCATGAAATTCCAAATTATAAAATATGAGTTGTGGGTAGGACCTTGGAAATCCCTGAAATCGGGGAAACCCTGACATGCATGGATGCATCACTGGCGAGTTACTCACCAAGGCATGCATCGTGACAATCAAAGGGGATAAGGTACATTTACAAGCCTCTGTGACCCTTAAATGATGAACTGGCTCAATGTTCACCAGGGGAAGTTTATCTACGTCATACCCATAAACACCATGAATAACACAGGGTGAGTAATGATTTATGGACGGTTATAATGTACTACTGTGTGCAAGATACCGGCTTTATCTATTGACGCCTGCATTGTAATCACAAACTGTTATAATACTACCTGAAAACCCCGGGTATAAGACGCAGCTTATAGAGCATTTGAGGCACAGGGAGAAACTTATTTTTTTCGGCATAGGGGAGAGGAGCTGCCCCGAGGGCTCCGTGCCTTTTTGAATTTTGAAAATTCATTGGTTAGAAGAAAAAAGTATGAATTCTTTTAAGAATGTTCAAAGCAATCCACAAATTCAGGGTGTAGCTGAAATGCGAGTGTAGCTCATACGCGGTTTTATACGGTACGCCAACCGTCATGGACGACTCAATATCGAGTACAAACAATTTTTTCCTCATTTGTAGGCAAATGTTGTGTGGTATGGTAAATTGGAATTTCATGTTGATTTAAGTTTAGAATTAACTGACCTTTTAAATTGGCATAAACCTGCTTGATTTGTTATTCAGATGAACCAGGTAAAATAACTTTGCAAAGCAAAATACTTGTCCACATACTGGGTCAATATGAAATAATTTTCTGAAAACAGTATCGGATCCAGGATTTTGAAAGGGGGGGGGGGCTCCCCTTGTTCAACCCTTATTTCTTGGCTAAATTTCAGACTTAAACCAGCCCAAGTCCCTGTCTATATCCACCACTGGAAAACTAAATTAACTTCGAGTGACAGCTTTGAGCTTCTGATTGCGCTGCTGCTTCTGTCTGGCATATCTAAATACAAAGGCAGCTGAGGGTATTATTTGTCCCTTGTAACCCATATTTCAAACTAATCCCTTTAATCTACTCTGACACAAGGCCCCTATAGGGACAGGTTGTAAAGCAGCTATATCCTCCACCCTAAGCGTTTAATACAGACACAGGGCCTTAGAAGTACACATTTGGATCCCTAGGATCCTGTTCAAACCCTTGAAGGGCCGATAGTGCGTTTCTGCACCATGACCACTGGTTGTTATGGATGGCTTCCTGGTGAGTAACTCGCCAAGGCTAAATTTATGCATCATGCCAATCCTTCAGACTTAATGAACTCTCAGTGAGTCAGCTGATGCAGGAATGCGCCTGCCTGCTACCAGGTTCCTTGGTGCATCATGCCGACCAATGAGCATGATGCTTTTAAATAATGCATTAGGTGGCCCTTCATGGTTTTAATGCTGCGTTCCTCCAGGAGCGTAAATCACGTGTCACGACATGCAGGTGTGTCATCCTGACACGTGACCTCTCATCTTCACACCTTGTCTTGTCTCTCATCATCACCACCCCCCCCGCCCCAAACCCTCCTCTCCTCATCCAGTCCCACCCCTGTCTACCCCTGACAGCCTGGATGGTCTTTGATCCTTACTCTTAACTTAAGGCCAGGAACACAGCATTAAGGCCAACTAGGACCAAAGTGGGCCTATGGGTGGGGCAAAGTACATTTATAGTAACTTTATGATCTGAGGTGCTGTGTTGGGGATAGAGTATATTGTACATGATTAATATGTTATTACACATTTATTACTATGAAAAGTTTACAAGACATAATACACAATTATGATTCAGTGGCGGTTGGACATCAACATACAAAGCCTAAGATCACTCAAGCCCTACTTAAGTACAGGTAGGTTGTGGTAGTGATCTGCAAATTGCAGATTGATAAAATCAGCTTGGCTCAGTGTACCTCCATGGTGGGCATACGTCGTGCCAACAGTCATAGTACGTAGACCTTTATTGAAGCTATCATAGGTTGGTTCACCGTACAGAGGCCAAATAGACCACAGCCACATTGCAAACTGGCCAACGGCCATAACGCCTCCCAAATCAGCAAATTACCCGACAACTGGTTTCAACAGTGACCAATGGGAGAGATAGGGAGAAATTGGCATAGATCCGTAGCTTCAGGGTTTACGATTAACTCTGTTTAATACTTAGAATACTACAGTATACTACTTAGATAGCATACCTGGGTCTA
This sequence comes from Acholoe squamosa, assembly GCA_949317995.1. Taxonomy (NCBI): domain Eukaryota; kingdom Metazoa; phylum Annelida; class Polychaeta; order Phyllodocida; family Polynoidae; genus Acholoe; species Acholoe squamosa. Next base: position 84,477,045 of record OX439039.1, on the reverse strand, counting down.
GGTGTACTTTCAGTATACTAAGTAGTATACTACTTAGATATCATACCTGGGTCTAAGTGTACTTTCAGTATACTACTTAGATACCATACCTGGGTCTAAGTGTACTTTCAGTATACTACTTTGCCAACTCCCTGAAAAATGGCTCTACATGACTCACTATGGGAAACGATGTACAGGACCTGAGCTGCCCCCCGCAATTGTATTCTCAGGACTGTACCCTCTCTCCTTGATCATTCCATATAGATTATTCCCTGCCGCTTAGGACACCTGAGAAGACATAATTTCTATTAGCTACTTAAACAGAGGATGTGTAACATCAGTCTCCTATTTAGAAAGTGTACCTAGGCCCATGTGGCTGTCAACAAGCTATCTATGACATGTGAGGATTTTTAAAACAAAGCAATCCTCTATGCCTGCACCTCCATAACACATCCCACACAAAGCACACCCTTACCTACAGATAGGAGTGCCTCTAGGCTACATGAGCAACTCAGAGCAGCTCAAACACCCTGCTGACTGCCTGCTTCTGGGACATTCTCATCGGTTTGGCTACCATTTATGTATCGACATTTTAAGCAGGGGTTTAAGGTACTTCCAATGTCTATTTCCAGTCACATTTTGGCCAACATCATCAGCGCTGACGTGCTGTTTTTGTGATGAGCAGTTAGCGGAGAGCAGCTCAGGGAGTCCCTCAGTGAGTGAGCTGCTCCCCGTGTAGTGGCTGACAGTAGCCGGGGCTTCCTGTGGTGGTTGGCGGCCGCCGCCATGCATTGTCAGCCGGTCTTTCTGCAGCTTCACCCAACCCTCAAAAGACATCTGGTGCATTAATGCATCAGGGACATTGGTCGGCATGATGCATGAATGCAGCCCTGGTATTTATGCATCATGCTGAGCCTACAGGGTTGATATTCTCCCGGAGGGTCGGCATGATGCACCAATGAAGTGCTGGCGAGTCTGCTCGCCAGTACTTCATTGGTGCATCATGCCGAGCAATGGGCATGATGCACTCCTGTATCATGACCATCCCTTAAGGGGCTAAAATCACTCAGTACCCATTATAGGGTACCCACGAGTCGCTCACGAGCTGCTCTTTGACAATGGACCCCCTGGTGCTAGCCTACTCAGCATTGTCTCTGTGCGGCTTGGAGCACTCTCTGGAGGCCATTCCAGGGGTCGGGCTGTTGTTGTTTGGTGTAATGTTGGGATGTGTGTGAGTTTGGGTGGGGGGGGGCACAGGATAGTGTCATAGAGAGAGAGTATGAAATGTCACCCCCAAAAGTCATATTTGTATGAAATATGAAGGTACTTGAACACTGTTATCTAAGCTACTTATAAATACTGTATGCTCCAAAGAACTACACAAAAAAACGTGTATTGTCACTTCTAGTACCTGGTCCTGTTTAGTCCTGGTATCAAAATTCAACAGCATGCTACATTGTAATTTGTTCATCGTTTCTTCAGTTTGCAACTTTTGTACTTCAATTCACCATTTGTAGCAACTTGTATATAAGAGTTTGTTTTCCATTTAAGCTTTTAAACCTCGACCTCGAAATCATGACCATACATCCCTTGTTAATCAAATGGTGTTATGATCTCCATTAGACGTGTCCCTTCTTTGGACAGCAGAAATTAAAAAAAACAAAAACGTTTGGTAGTATATTTGTATGATCTAATATATTTCTCGGGAACTCTGATCAACCAGTTGAATCGAGTGTTGAAACTGTTGATTGATCACATCAGTTTTCAACATTTATTCAAAGTTCAGTGTCTTACCACTGGGTTAGTTAAAACCGACAGATGGGCAATAAGGGCACAGTGGGGCTCACAATGGCCGTTACACTGTGGTCAATCCTGCATACTGAGTGAGCCCATCCCCACCCTCACACTGCAAACACTACCAGAGACCACTGATCGATCCTGGCCGTGGGAAACTGGTCCTGGGCTGCCCCCATAGTACTGTAAACACTCTCGTATAAGCCGCGGCTTAATGCAGATAATTTCTGAGGTGCGGTGTGCCTTCTTCAGTGGCGGATTCATGATTGGGAAAAGGAGGGGGGTGTGGCCCAAAAGGAGGAGACGCACCTCCTATTTATAAGCAGATTTTGGGGGCCAAAATATGCAAATAAAACTGAGGGGCGCCCCAATGTCTAAATCTGCCACTGTTCTCATAGGATTAACCTAAACTTTGGGTACCACTTGAAGGGTGGGTTTTGTCATTATAGAATAGTGCCATAACTGATTTTCAAGCGCCAGATGTGGTTCAAAGTTTTTTCTAT
>OX439039.1:84212269-84469769 GCA_949317995.1 Acholoe squamosa | reverse complement strand
ATGCAGCTTTTGTGTTGCAGTCAGTTTGTTTAATTTTCATCATGTGGACTGGATGTAGTAGTTTCTCACGAGTTTTGCAAAAATGCTTTGAATTAATAATGCTATGGGTCTTACACACTTTGTGTGAATTAAGGACCCGACCTCTGGACAGAATTCCTTGATCTCTTTTGTAGCTCATGTCATAAGGTGGTGGGAGGACATATGATAGTTGAGGGGTGCCCTGGGGCTAAATTTGGATATATCCTGAAGAATCCCATGCCTGTAAAAAACTGATATTTCAGGCCAAACTGATGAGAATGGATCTGTAGTGAGTGTATATACGTAACAGCTGCACACTTACATGACCACAGACTGATAACCATCTGAGTGCTAACAATGGTAATATAACAAAAACAATAAGATAAAAGACGCCATGAGCTGGAACAATAGGATAGTGCACTGTACAGGTAGGAGAGACAGAGAGAGAGAGAGAGAGAGAGAGAGAGAGAGAGAGAGAGAGAGAGAGTGTGTGTGTGAGAGAGATAGAGAGAGAGAGAGAGACAGAGAGAGAGACAGAGACAGAGACAGACAGACAGAGATAGAGACAGACAGCGAGGGAGACAGAGAGGGAGAGACAGAGACAGAGTGAGACTTAATACATGTATAGACACACACAAGATGTCATGGTGTATAGGCGTAGGGAGATAGCTGTATACGTACTTCCTAGAGATCAAATCATGCAAACGGCAAGATATCTCAATTTCCTGATCTTTTAAGCCCCAATGGTCTGCAATCACCTGTTTGCTACTAAAATTGCAGGTGCAAGGTGGAGGAATTATTGCAGTCCCTAAGCTCTGGCCCCTCTCCTCCAGTACCCCTCCAGGCCGCTTAGAGGTCTTCTTAATTTTTCTATTCCAATGTTTATTTCAATTCTCTTATATAAAATCGAGAGATTTGAGCAAGTCTAGAATTATTGTAAAACTGAGCTGGTAGCGTCTCTTGAGTCTGTCTGGTGAAGTGTTTTACCTATGTCTTAACCATGTAAAGTGTTAGCACCTAGCTCACAAAGATGAACCATACATGTCTAAAAGGGAGACCTAGCACCGGTACCTATAAAAATATAAATCGTCTAGGCGCTTTCAACAGCATACGGCAGTAAAGGAAGGAAAAAGCGAGCCATACATTTACAGAGTGTATAGATACAACACCAATAAACATTTACAATAACAGGAATAGTCGATGTGCTCGGCATACCGACGCCTCAACCCCCTCCTCCTCCCCTCCCTCAGAGGGTAAAGTCATGGATGAGATGAAAATGGCGGTAAAAAGTCGAGAAATGTATACAAAAAATATCTCCCCTTCCTCTGGTACCTGAACCCTTTACGGGCAGGTACTGCATTAATGCATCATGCCCACTGGTCGTCATGATGCATGAATGAGGCCCTAGTGAGTGACTCGCCAGGACTATATTTATGCATCGTGCATCGTGGTTCACTGGACATCTCTTCATTAGTGCATCATGACTACTGGTGGGCATGATGCACTCCTGCATTAGTGGTCCTTATAGAGTTAAGGTGGCTGGCTGCCTCCGCCCCTCCTGCCGCTGCACGGCGCTGCTGTAGCTGTAGTGCCGGCAGAGGGCGCCGTGTTTTAGCTGCAAACTGCTTCAATTGTTTTTTTACTGTGCGCCGAGATGCGGCCCTTCCTACACACTGATGGGTGCGCCATCACGGCTAGCTATAAAACCCAGCAGTGGTCCTCCCCTACTCACTCTCTACCCCTCACATACCTTCTGTTAACCCTACAACACCCCACCCTACCTTCAGATTCAGGCTCCTTGGTGGTCATGATGCTCCAATGCAGTGCTGTGGATTCTACTCACCAGCACTTCATTGTTGCATCATGCCAGTGGTTACGAGGGTATCAATATACTGCATGAATGCAGCCACATGTAATGGGTATGATGTGTGAATGCACCATGCGGCATTGTAATAGTTAACTCCCCACCCCCCGCCTCTCCCTCCCCATACCCCGCCGACAATCCCATCGCTTGGCCGGCCTGCCATTACGCCCGCGCAGTCTTGTCATTTTTCTGCGTTTCCACCTTCAACAATTTTAATGAATTTTCCATTAAGTTATTTAGGTAAATGGCTGTGCTGTCAGCGCCCGCCCGCCTAAGCCTGGCGCGCCCTAAGTGAGAGTGGCGCGTCCCCCGCGCGTTCCTCCCGCCCGACATTAACGTCAGCGTCCCACCCCTGATGGAACGCCGCGTCGCCGACGTCGCGCAATTGACGCTGAGGGCGACGACGTTGAAGGGCAGAGGGAGGGACGGGGGGAGGGGTTAACCCTTTGAAGGCCGATAGCGCATTAATGCATCATGTCCATAGGCCATCGTGATGCATGAATGAAGCCCTGGTGAGTAACTCACCATGAATCATAATGACTCTACGTAGTTTATATACACTCCCACAGGGTCGGTATGATGTACCAATGAAGTGTTGGCGAACAGACCCACCAGCACTTCATTGGTGCATCATGACGACCAATGGGCATGATGCACTCCTGCCTTAAAGGTTTAAGAGACTGGGGGTAGATGTTCTTAGAGACGGACTGCACCATGGCAGACTGGGTAAGTGTTTAAATCACCAACACGACCACCAGGATTGAAAACCTCAATGAGCCACACGGCTCCACAGTCCTCTGTCCCACTCAACTCTACACTACCACACCATCTTATTGAAGCAGCAGGCCTGGGGGAATAAATTGTGAATAGACATAGACTCCATTTCTCCTCTATTGTGCGGCAAGTGAGTGAGTGAGAAAGAGAGAGGGAGAGAGAGAGAGAGTTTGGGAGAAAAAAAGGGAGGACGAAAACTGCGTGAGTGTGCCAGCGAGAAAATGAGTTTGTGTGAGGTAGAGAAATGTATACAGTAAATGAGTGACTGAGCGGTTGAAAGAGTGAGCGAGCACGTGCGTGTTTGAACAAAGAATTGAGCGGGTGAGCGAGCAGGTGAGTGAGTGAGTGAGTGAGTGAGTGAGTGAGTGAGTGAGTGAGTGAGTGAGTAAGTGAGTGAGTGAATGAGTGAGTGAGTGAAGATATTGATGTATGTTTAAAACCTTCAATTTATAGGAGTAAACTGAGTGTGTGGGCAAGCAATTGACCAGGCAAATGAGTGAGCAGGCTAATGAGTGAGTCATTAAGTGAGTGAGTTGGTGAGTGATTGTGTGAGTGAGTGAGTGAGTGAGTGAGTGAGTGAGTGAGTGAGTGAGTGAAGATATTGATGTATGTTTAAAATCTTCAATTCTATATAATCAAGTATGGCGGCATCCATATTAAACCATGTGAGCAGGTCGGCTGGTAACCCATCCTACATAGCCGCCAATGGAAGTAATAATACCCATACCATTAATCTAGATAATGTGAAATGTATAAGTACCGTCCTCCTCTCATACATAAACAATAGGAGCTACTAATGCAGCCATTAAGCCTTCATACACAATGTGGGCGCTTCAAGGGCCGCTGATGCATAAGTGCATCATGCCCATTGGTCGTCATGATGCACCAATGAAGTGCTGGAGAGCAGACTCGCCAGCACTTCATTGGTGCATCATGCCGACCATTCGGGCGTGTATCAGCCATGCAGGATCAGTATGACACTTGAATGCAGGCCTGGCGAGTTACTCACCAGGGCTGCACCAACGGCCTCTAAAGGGTTAGGTTTGCATAGACAATGGAGGCTCTTCACTCAGATGGCGCGGCTTATGGAATTGATGACAGTGGTAGACTATATTGTTGCATAACTACATTTTGCAAACCTATACTTTAAACTGCTCTTATCGTTTGCATTTAACTCAAATGTTGGATCCAGGGCTTGGGAAAGGGTAGAGCGCATAGACATGATGGGGCATTTAGGGCGCGACTTCAGCTGTACAAATGTCTTTAAGCAAGCACTACTCACTCACCTACTCTTTCACTGAATCCAGCGGCGTGAGGTTCTATCCTTGCTAATACATGTATAGAGAAGTGCTCCGCCCCCGTCTGTCTCAAGTTTTGATAGTAGTGTATGAAAGTCCCTTTAGTCTCAGGGTTACTCAGTAGAATATGAAAGTCCCCCAGTCTCAGGGTTAGACATTTGAATATGAAAGTCCCCCAGTCTCAGGGTTAGACATTTGAATATGAAAGTCCCCCAGTCTCAGGGTTAGACATTTGAATATGAAAGTCCCCCAGTCTCAGGGAGTCAGGGTTAGACAGTAGTATATGAAAGTCCCTCCAGACTCAGGGTTAGACAGTAGAATATGAAAGTCCCCCAGTCTCAGGGTTAGACAGTAGTATATGAAAAGTCCCCCCAGTCTCAGGGTTAGACATTAGAATATGAAAGTCCCCCAGTCTCAGGGTTAGACAGTAGAATATGAAAGTCCCCCCAGTCTCAGTATTTAGACAGTAGTATATGAAAAGTCCCCCAAGTCTCAGGGTTAGACAGTAGTACATATGAAAAGTCTCCACAGACTCAGTATTTAGAAAGTAGTATATGAAAAGTCCCCCTAGTCTCAGGGTTAGACAGTAGTATATGAAAAGTCCCCCCAGTCTCAGTATTTAGACAGTAGTATATGAAAAGTCCCCCAAGTCTCAGTATTTAGACAGTGGTATATGAAAGTCCCCCAGTATCAGGGGTAGACTGTAGTATATGGACCTCCCCCAGTATCAGGGGTAGACTGTAGTATATGGACCTCCCCCAGTATCAGGGGTAGACTGTAGTATATGGACCTCCCCCAGTATCAGGGGTAGACTGTAGTATATGGACCTCCCCCAGTATCAGGGGTAGACTGTAGTATATGGACCTCCCCCAGTATCAGGGGTAGACTGTAGTATATGACCCCCCCCCCATCTCAGTATTTAGACAGTAGTATATGACTAGGCTGGCATGACCACCTCCTACAGGTACCTGATTGGGGAACGTTAAAAAATGACGGTACTAACTGATGAGTAACTCTTTACTGCTTTCCAACACCAATAGCCCCAGTAACAACCAGCTTCTGTCCACACGCTTACCTGTTACATGGTAACACCATTTCTTAACATTCCCTGAAAAATGGCTTCTGTTGCCACCTTCCGTCAAACAATGTCCTGCAACCTATAGTTACATTGTAGTTGGGGGAGAATGTGTATTGGAAGAGAAAGATGACCCACCAATTCCACCAAGGGTAGAATCTCAGACCCCTGGATACCCCAAGTCATGCAGTGTACAGATGTGGCATGGTTCTAGGTCCCTGGTCAGCCTGAGGGTGTAGTGTGAGGCAGGCTGACCTTGTGTACCTGTAATAAAGGGTAACACTTGGGGTAGGAGGGGATTGGGGTGTGGGGAAGGGGAGACAATGCTAACACTAGGAGTGTTATAACTGGTATCCATTGTTCACACCCAAGGTGAGATGATGTAGAGATACATGAATGTGGTCATGGACGTCTTAAAAACAGTGGCGGATTTAGACGGGGGGCCCTCCTTTCCCCTTATACTTAAGAGTTTATTTACCTATTTTTTCCCTAGAATTTTCCAAAATTACGCGTGCCCCCTCCTTTTCGAAATCCTGGATCCGACACTGACAAATGCCCATTTCAGTGGCGGATCCAGAATTTTTAAAATGATAAGGCACATACCTCTTTTAGTCCCTAATTCTGCCTTAATTTGAGGCTTTGGAAAGGGGAATTTATATACTCTAAGCTATGGACAAAAGGGAGCTGGCAGACTTCCCTGCGCCCCCGTCAATTTGTGGGGATTGGATGTGATATCATGTTGATGTGATGTTATACTTTACTTTCTACTGCGTGTGACTCTCATCATACACAAAGGGGAAGGATCCAGGTTAACAACAAACCCCAGAACAAACCCATCCCACACCCATTCACCCCACCCCCTCGTCACCTACACACAGACACACACAGACACACACAGAGACACACAGAGACACACAGACACACACACACACACACACACACAGACACACAGACACACACACACACAGACACAGACACACAGACACACACACACACAGACACAGACACAGACACAGACACAGACACAGACACACACACACACACACACACACACACACACACACACTGTGTCTCAGAGCCCTGCATTTACCGTCAGGTATTGGACCATGGGTCAGGGCGGTAAAGTAGGGGGTGGGCGTTTACCGTAAACCCCTGGATATGAGCCACTTCCACATATAAGACACACCCTGAATGTAGGTGAGGCTATAAGCCGCACCCTGAATGTAGGTGAGGCTATAAGCCGCACCCTGAATGTAGGTGAGGCTATAAGCCGCACCCTGAATGTAGGTGAGGCTATAAGCCGCACCCTGAATGTAGGTGAGGCTATAAGCCGCACCCTGAATGTAGGTGAGACTATAAGCCGCACCCTGAATGTAGATGAGACCTATAAGCCACACCCTGAATGTAGGTGAGACGTATAAGCCGCACCCTGAATGTAGGCGAGGCTATAAGCCGCACCCTGAATGTAGATGAGACCTATAAGCCACACCCTGAATGTAGGTGAGACGTATAAGCCGCACCCTGAATGTAGGCGAGGCTATAAGCCGCACCCTGAATGTAGGTGAGACTATAAGCCGCACCCAAGGCTTAAAATTGTAATTTAAATTAAGTACTCTTCTATAGGGGTCAATCTTATCATACAGTGGTCATACTTTGATCTGCACTACCGTCACGAGTTGCTGTCAAAAATATCTGAGGTGAATGGAGAGATCTATCTTAGAGGTTGGAAATCTAATCACTGACGGTAAGGGTACCAGTCGCCTCCTTGGAATCTGCAGTGGATAGAGGGAATCTGCTTGTTGGAGGATAAATCATCCCGCTAGCTGATAAGACAGATAGGTGTCTGCCATAACGGTAGCGTCTGCTGGGCGTCCCTACGTCGCATACATGACGTATGGATGTTGAAATGACGTCACATGTTGACATTGCCGTAACCAAAGGTGGGGTAGGTGGCGCTGTGCCCGCCCTCAGAGCCTCGTCTTCACAGCTCGGTATCTGCCATGCGTGACCCGGAATTCATTGGTCCGTGTCAACACGCATGCGCAGTGAGGAGGGGTTACAATACGTGCTGGTGACGGCGTGTCCCTCATCATGCCCCCCCCCCCCACCGAGAACCAGCGCAAACAACGGGCGGTCATTGATCGTCGCCTCCCTGTTTGACTTTCATGAAGCGCCACTGTTTTTATCATCTCATCATTTTTGTTCTCTACTTTTGATCCCATCACAGTCTCTGGTTTTGAAACTCAGAAAGTTCTGTTGGAAAGCTCACCTGTTTTCCAAAGACTAGAGTCCAGAGAAATCCAAGAAAGTTTCGAAGAGTCTTTCTTTTTTGCAAGTAGAGAAGACGCCCGATGATCGCTACTAAGGTTTTGGAGCTACTTTGAGATAGCCCTTTCACGACCACGGAAGAAGCTATTTTGTTTGGTCGTCATGACCCCAGGGATGAAAATCCATGAACTGAGGCCCCTAAATATAGATTTATATAGGCATTTATAAGTCTTCGGAAACTAAAGATCCCAGAAACCCCGAAAAGCCATGATAGCTTTCATCCATGTATATGGTGGTAGCATTTATGACGACCAAAGCCAAGGGTGCGATGCATTAGCGCATTACGCGCCCTTTGATGGGTTAGCGCGATGATCGTTAAGACGGAAGCGGCAGCAGTTTGTCGTTGTGCACGGAGGCACACATGGCCATGTTGGCGCGTATTGGTGATCATGTGTGTGCTGTATTGTCTTACACTAGGTCGGTAATGGAGTCAGGCTCAGCCCCAACCCATCTTATCGACCCCTCCTCAACACAAACACAATATCACAGTCAAGTATGTCAACTACCTGTAATCAAAGCACTCTACCGTAAAACCCCAACTGCGGCTTATACCGACTTAAAGGGATACATTATTGACCCCTTCAAGATTCCCTTCATTCAGTACAGACTTTTAGGGTGGATTACATAACAACTGGTGCCCATGATGCTGGCTGTTATCACTGCTTATCTCTCTATAGGTACCAGATCAGGCAATGGCAGACCCCCTGGATGACCTGGAACCTCAGTATAGCGAGGGTGCAGTAAAAAGGAATGGTCTGAACGCAAAATCAGGGTGTGGATTACACGCAGGGTTTTACGGTACTTGGCTGTCGGGGGTGGTGGGGTGGGGTGGGGGTTGGGTGATGAGGGCAGACTATGGAGCTGAATACAGGACACGTGTAGAGGATCTGATTACTGTCTACAGGTGTCAACATAAAACTGTTGATGCTTGTTAAGAGTACATCCCTCTTCATGGGTGACCAATAACAAAACCATATGATGATGAAAAAATATATTTACAATTTTCAAAATGAAAAGAAAAATATCGCTAACAACATCGGAATCTGATTGGGGGACTGTACCTACCAGATTGACGAGGTATAGAAATGTTTTTGGACTCACCTGAAAAATACAAAGAGACAAGATTTTGGTGCAAAACTGGTACAAAATTGGTAAAAAATTGCACAATGCATTACAGTATTTACAGTCTTATATGTCATTTAGACTCCAAACAATAACGATTATATACATTAGTGCTTCATTTCACTGGGTTTTCTTTTTGTTTGTTGTTGTTGTTGTTTTATGGGTTTTTTTGGGGGGAGGGGGTTAAAATTGACCCTTGGCCACTTAGTTTACCATTAAAGCCCTCTCCAAAATCATTCAAGGCTATAGATAACACCAATTGATTCTAACATAGATAAGATAAAAAAAAAAGACTGGAAACCTTTTTGAAAATCTCATTAATGATACACAATCAATTCATGCTATTAAAAAACATTACAAACTCGGTAAACCTCTGCCGTCAACGGCCGTCCTAGGGAAATTTTTCACCACAGTTTCTGTTAATTTCAGGGTCAAAAGAGTTTAGGGTTAGGCAGGCAGCGTGTGCCCACACCAACTGTCTTTTCACCGCAGTTTCTGGTCGTTTTGGGGTCCAAAGGGTTTAAGGTTAGACAGGCAGCTTGTGTCCACGCCTGCTGCCTTCCTACTCAGCCCCTTCCCTCCCCAGCCACCATCTTCACGTCCTTTGTAGGGCGCGCCTCACAAGGACCAGGTTCTAAGGGGTTAAAGCCGCTAGTGGCCGCTAGGGGGCAGATAAAGCAGTGCCTTTTAGGACCAGGAGGAAACGCTGCGTTCCCCAAGCGTCCCCACTGCGTCTGCCCAGCGTTCCCTCTCTTAGACCCACCCCACTCTCTCTTTGACCCTTTAAGGACCGCTAATGTAGGAGTGCATCATGCCCACTGGTCGTCATGATGCACCAGTCAAGTATTGGCGAGACAGCTCACAAGTATTTCGTTGGAGCATCATGCCGACTCCCGGGATGTATCAACCCCGTAGGGTCGGCATGATGCATTAATGCAGCCCTGGTGAGTTACTCGTAAGAGCTGCATTCATGCATCATGACCACCAATGGGCATGATGCATTAATGCATCCGCGACAATTAAAGGGCGAAGCAGCTCTCGGCTCTAGCCTACCTCTTGGAAGGAGTTCTAGCAATGGTTGCCATGGCAGCAAAGTGGGGGTCGGCCACCCTTTGCCTGTCCATTTTAATCCATTAGGAACCGCATGGTGCCCCCAGGTCCATGCCTCTCGGTAATCATGATGCACCAATGCAGTGCTGGCAAGTCTACACACCAGCACTGCATTGATGCATCACACCAATATTTTGTATCTGCTATGGTCGGCATAAATAACGAGCAATAAGCCAGATAAAAGAGCTGCCTTTATGCACCATGCTGATCAATGAGTAGGATATATCATAGAACCAGGTTGCCTTTAGAGGACTAAGACAGTGAAGGAGCGGCTCAGAGTGGGCTGTGTGGCCGGGTGTGGGTGGGTGTGTGGGTGGGAGGGAGCAGCTCACGGCTACAGGGGCAGAAACAAGGTCATGGTGAGCAGCTCGAGGTGGTTGGTAGTGGTCACTGAGGGATAAAGGTTAGAAATCAGAGATATCCGGAGAGAAAGAGTATATCTAGGTACCCCATCAATATTGGATTGAAAAATCGAACCAAACACCTTCTGTAGCATTTCAAATCTTGAGGTATACTCTGCAGTGAGTAAGAGAGAACTCATCATGCCCCTGTAGCAGGAGCAGTTTGGCCTGGTCTACACTAACGCCATCTGCTGTATATCCATGATAAAACTTTCGTATATAGAATGTTACTGCTTAAGGATGGTTTGATATGGCATATAACAGCATTGACAATACATAAGTATAGACATAGACATAAATACTAACGCCCAGTGGTCATAAAACATTTAACTGATACTGAAAGCTGACTGGTCAACGTCGAGGATTTAAGTGACCGAACAGAAAATCCCTGATAGGCTCAATATAGGAACGTGAAAACCCCTGAAATCAGGGATACATACCCATAAATACTTATCCCTAGGCCAAATAAAAAAAGGTTTGTTTCCAGTTACCCGTCCGACCTAGCAAAACAGGGCAAACAATTTTTTTGGGGGGATTTTGAAGAATTTTGTCTCATTTCTTTTCATAATTTAAAGAAAGTTTTCCATTCCCTGTATCCTTTTCGTGTTCTTCCCCTCTCTCACAGTTGTCATTTTCCCGTCATTATTTTACAATGAGATCAAGGAATTTGAAACATCCCTTTATATGTGCCCTGACATTTCCTCTATAAATGTAACAAAAATTTTTTTTTAAATCCGACCTACTGACCGACCCTACCGTATCAAGTCATGTAACTGGAAACACACCAATTTTTATTTTTGGCCCTATGGAAAATTGGTTCTGGATGTAAATAAAAACAACATTTATAAATTCTGCTCTCTGTTCTAACCACAGCAACAACTGCAGACTTTATTTCTACCAATCATACTTGCTAGAATAGAGAAGTGGCTGTTAAGCTGCTCAACGTGTTGCTCCGAGCAGGTGCTCTTACTTCATTGTACATGTAGTGCAGGGCTGGCTAACTGCATTCTGCCCCGCTAGGTGGCGGTGAGGAGGAGGCGGCTTATCTCTGCTCGTGCCCGGCGTGCTGATGTGCTGCCACAGTGACAGATAGCGACAGATACGGGCTTATCTAGGGACACTCCCCCTGGACGCCTCGTCAGGCTTTGATGTCCATATAGGGAACCCTTTAATGACAGCTGGGTGCTTTAATCTATCTACCGTATAGTACCTCGCACATAAGGCTCACTCTGAGTTTGGCTCACTCTGAGTTTATGACAAGCCTATAAGGCACACCTGGGGTCAAATCTTGGTAATTAATGCAGTTCAATGGTATAAAATCCTCGCCCTGACTTAGTTTCTGTGTCATTTCAATGAGGGTCAATTGCTCAGTTGAAGAAATTTGGAGCTTCTGTGTCATTTCAATGAGCGCCAATTGCTCAGCTAGCAAGAATTTTGGATCTTGTTTTCCCTTTCAATGAGGGCCAATAGCTCAGTTAGAGGGAATTTTGGAGCTTCTGTGTCATTTTAATGAGAGCCAATTGCTCAGTTTTAGAATGTTGGAGCTTGGCACGAGCTTTGATACCACGCTCAATCGCATTTTCATAAAATCATCACATCACTCACTCTATTATGGGGAATATGAATTAAACTCATTGCAAATGTTGTTTTTGATGTACACTTTGTACAACCATGAGATTTAAAAGCTGTGTCCAAATTAGTTAGGGCCACCAGAAATGAAAATAAATCATTACATTTATTTTGCACTAGACTTGAAGAATTTACTAGAATGCCTGATCCAGATAAACCAAGAATCTAATATTCTTATTGATCCAATAACTGTCAAATTGAAAGCTTTATAGTACTCATTGGCCCTCACTCTTTGCCTCTAGACTGTGCAATTGAATAGACTTGAAGTGTTGTTCTACTCTCTTCTATTGGCAGCAATAGATAAAAGTCAAGTGTTTCATTAAGGACTCGTCAACTGAGCTGCTCCCGTGGGCTGCCCCCCCCCCTACAGGTCAATGCACCAAGAAAGGGTCATATTTCAGGGAAATAAAAACTTCCCTTTCCTGAAGGTTGACAGGAAATAACTCTAGTAAATACAACATCAACGTCCAATATCTATTATACTCTTTCTGAAGCACAACTGCTTTTGTAAATTTGATGGTAAATGAGTTGAAATTATAGCTATTAAAGGAAGGCATTGTGATAAAACCTTCATGAATTTAACTTTTTGTCTTTTCAACTTTGTCCTTTCTTGCGGCATTTGTCTATAAGTGCCCCAATGTCCAGAGTGGCTGAGGAGCAGTTCCCTATCTGCTCATGAAGCTACAGGTCTCAGCAATTGAGCAGATTCTTAGCCCTCTAGGGACAGCATAAGGCTCCAATGTCCAATCATAATACTTATAATGCACTATTCAATTTGGTCATGATACATGAAATGGGGCAATGGCGAGTTGCTTACAGCGGCAAATTTAGATGGGACGCCCGACCCCTTCATTCTAACAGTAGCTGAGCGTTTATTCATCTTATACATCTTCTATGTCCAAACATAGACCAAGAAATGAGGGTCGCGCCCTTCCTTTAACAAGAGGAAGAAGATTGTGCGACCACTGCTTCTTCCAAACCCTGTTTCCAACAATGATTTTAATTACTTGCATTCATGCATCATGCCAACCCTATGGGCTAATCGAGATTCCGCAGGGTCGGCATGATGCATGCATTAATGAGTGCATCATGAGGAGAAATGAGCATTAAGTTTAAAGCATCATGCCGTCCTTAGAGGTCCATCCAACTCCCACTCACTGAGTCAATACTTTCCACGGCAAATTAATTCCTGTCCCAAAAGTACAAATATGCAGCATAGGGGCCGGCCGTCCTAAGTAAACCCTCATGTCCGTATGGAGACTTAATTGAAGGGCGGCGCGAATAATAACAGAAATTGGATTTGATTGTGATCTTTAATTAAGTGACGGCGACCTGTTTGCCCGTGCGGTAGTGCTGTAGGAGCAGGAGGACGACGAGGAGGACGCCAGCACTCTGTTCCAAAACTGACATCATCTACGTTACCCAAAAGGGACTGGCACTGGTTCTAGTACTATTATGCACTGACATCAGCTGATAAAACCTTGAAGGTGTAATGGTTTATCAATAGTATGGGTTATCAAGGGTTATCGATAACTAGCAAGCAGCCTTTTCAAGGCGAAAGGTCAGCTTGGAAAAATACCAGCATTTTCAAAACACTGAATGTGTGTAACTTTAAGGGCTTAAAATGGGAGGGCTTCTTTACCTCAAAGCATTTTTTCAGAAAAAGAAATCCTAACGAGGATAAAGCTATTTTTACCCACCGAGTGCAGGACTAAGGGGAGGGCAGAGGGAAAGTTTGGATTGGGTAGGAGAGTCAGGGTAGAGAGGGGAGGAGGATGGTGTCTGTGCTGGTAGCTGCCTCATATACACGGCCACCCATGGTAGTAGTGTGCGCCCATTACGGTCAATACAAGCCGGCCCTGGCTAAATATTATCACGGCCTGATGAGAATTATGAAGCACTGCACGCCGGGAATGTCACTGTGTGGGTAGGAGGGACCAGGGGTGGGGTTAACCCTTTGAAGGTTGGCAATCCGTTCATATATCATACCCACAGGTCATCCTGGTCCATGAATATAGCTCTGGTGAATCTACTCACTATTAACCCTTTAAGGGCCGTTGATGCAGGAGTGCACCGTGGCCATTGGTCGTCATGATGCACCAAAGAAGAGCTAGTGAGACTGCTCACCAGCACTTCACTGGAGCATCATGATGACCCTATGGGAGTGTATTGACCCCGGCATGATGCATGAATGTAGTCCTGGTGAGCTACTCGCCAGGGCTGCTCATTGGCGCATCATGACGACCTAAATCAGTCCCTCTGGGGTCGGCATGATTCCTACAGGCTGCGTTTATGCATCATGACAATCAAAATGGCATGTGGCATGATACATTAGTGCAGAGAGAGAGAGAGAGAGAGAGAGAGAGAGAGAGAGAGAGAGAGAGAGAGAGAGAGAGAGAGAGAGAGAGAGGGGGGGGAGAGGGGGAGGGAGTACAGGAAGTGGAAGTAGGCATACAAGGTGGTACAGAGATGTGATTAATGGACTCAGAGCAAACAGTGGCAACCTGCTCACTCTGACTCTCAGTCTGTCTCTCTGCCCCCCCCCCCCCGACCTCCTCCCACCCTGCCTTGTACACAGTGACATGCCCTGTTTGTCACGTCCATTCTCCTCCACCAGTTCTCCCAAAGGTGTTATAGACACGTTTATATTCAATTTTATAACCTTTTTTTGGTTCACTGTGCTTTTGATTGTCTGTCAAGTTCTTATTGAATGGTATAACTGTTCTTGTTAAATCGAAATTGTTTGGTCTATTCTTTGATTGATTGGAAATATCATACTTTATCCTCTGGTGCGAAATTGATCATTGTACATACGTAAACAAGGATAAAATGGTAAAGGTTCAAAAGAATTGGTCTCAGTGAGGGTAATCTCCTTTACATTTATCTCAGGATTTCATCTTAGTTATTTGGCCTCTGAGGTTGAAGTAACAGGCTGTGAAATACAGGGTAGCGTTATTATATGGGGTTGTGCAATACGGGGTTCCTTGGTTAAACCTATGGAGCTACAGCATTAAACTTACTTGAACTCACTATTGCCATTTCTATACATACCCCAATAGCAATCACCATATACGACCATTGCTGCCGTAATACCTATGTGCATTTAATCCACCTCCCCTCCCCACCCCTGCTTGGCTTCAGTGGAGGGTTCTGATGTTTCTGTGAAAGTGCAATATCTTTAATGTGATGGGGAGGCATCCCGTGGGAGTTTTACCTCGTGAACAGAATAAACAGGAGCTGTGCTTATCTAACCCCATCAAATACACCTTCCAGCACAGGCATGGGAACCATTGAGCCCTTAAAAGACCGCTGATGCAGGAGTGCATCATGTCCATTGGTCGGCGGTGCACCAATGAAGTGCTGGCAAGACTGCTTGCCAGCACTTCATTGGAGCATCATGCCGACCCTCCGGGAGTGTGTTGATCAACCCCATAGGATCAGCATGATGATTGAATGTAGCCCTGGTGAGTTTCTCACCAGGGCTGCATAGATGCATTGTGACGACCAATGGGCATGATGCATTATTGCATCAGCGGCCCTTAAAGACAATACCACAATGCTAGCGACTGAGCACAGCAACATCACCCGAAATGCTCAATACAAATGTATTTGTGAAGGAATGCACATATCTTAGAAATCCTGATACCAGGAAAAGCCCATGAAGAATTTCTGCCATGAATGCTGTGTCATAAGGTTGATATGATGATACATGCACTGGAAATCACTCACCAGGGTTACATGCACCATGCTGACCAATGGGCATTAAGCTGACCTTAAAGGGTAAAGTTATTCAACATTCAAACTGTTCAGTGGAGTCAATATTGTAGTTGGGGTGATGTGTCCGTGCCACAACCACGTACACCAAACACATGGAGAAGGTGCACGTTATTATAGTGATGACATTACACCCCATCCACACACGGCCTCAACTTATTCATTACATTTAATAACTTAATATTGTGATTACCCTTAAGTCGTCATGACGCATAAAAGATGCAATAATGTAGCGAGTTACTCGCCTGTAGCCCTGGCGAGTTACTCGCCCCCCTACACTCATATAAGATGCAAGGAAATTCTATCGGGTTCATTTATAAAATGCTACGTTTTTATTGACAATTTCGTGCACCCTTTTCTACGTAATTAATATCATTTAATACAAAGGTCTCTCCACAAAACCAGGAATTAGCATCTCTGGGTAGATACATCCCAAGGGGGTGGCATGATGCACAAATGCAGTGCTGGTGAGTTATTATTCATGGACACTGCATGGGTGCATGACATTGGACGTATTATATTAACCGTAAATTGTTTAAATTCCATACTGAAACTTAATCCTGATGATGATCTATATCCAAGGTGCAATGCTATTAGCAGATAGTAAATGGACTTTAGATCAAACACACACGATCCATGTTAACACCTTGCTGGTTAAATCATACCCCGTGCTGTGTCAACAGTCAGTATTTAACAAACGTTTAAGGGTGGCTGATGCAGGGGTGCATCATGCATACTGGTCGTCATGACGCTGCACCCATGGAGTACCAGCAAGTCTGCTCAACGGCACTTCATTGATGCATCGTGCCAACCCTCCAGGAACCTGTATCAACTCAATAGGGTCGGCATGATGCCTGAATGTAGCCCGGGCGACCAAGGCTACATTCATGTATCATGACGACCAATGGTACATGGTGAGTGCTCTAGACTGTATTGAGACATTGAGGGGCCTTATAGGCCCCTTAATGTCTCAATACAGTCTAGAGCACTCCCACAGCCATGACCAAGTGCATTATTCCCGTTATAACACAGAAAAACCACCCATCAGCCACCTGACAACACATGGTTATGAATCGTGAAGTCTAAAGGTGAGATGAAGTTAACCTACTTTTCCAGGAGTGCATTATCCATCTAGATAATGCACGGTCAATCAGCCAATCAGAATGCAGCTTTCAGGATAATGCACTCTGACTTCGCCCAGCAGTGTTATAACAGTCCTTAAAGGGCTATTTAAAAGACAGAACAAACAATCAATTTACACCAGGTCCTTACAGAACATCACTGAGTACAAACACCTTTGTCTCCAGTGTGCAGGTTTTGTTCTGCTCATCTTTCATGAAGGATCCAACTTGTGGTTTCTGCTGCTACTGCCGCCGCACCCTTAACCCTTCAAGAGCTACATAGTGATTTGTGCCCTTTAGCCATCATGATGCATGATTGTAGCCCGGGTGAGTAACTCGCTGGGCATGCATCATCATGCTGACCCTATGTTGCTTCACACACTCCCACAGGGTCGGCATGATGCTCCAATGCAGTGCTGGCGAGCAGACTCACCAGCACTGCATCATGACGACCAAGGAACAAGAGACATCATGCTGCTTTTAAAGTGATACATAGCGTCCCTATTATAGTCTATGGGAAGGAGCAGGAGTTGTCAGCTGGGGAGGAGGAGGATGGGGTTTGTGTGGAAAGAAAGGGAAGGGAGCGGATGAGATGGAACGAGAGAAGTAGACAAAACAGATTGGTTGTTGGGGTGTGGTGATAACTAAAGGTGTGTGGAAGAAGGTGATGGGTGGGTGGGGTGAGGGAGGTGGATAAACCCTTTAAGGACAGCATGCTGGCTTAATGCAGTGAATGATGGTTGTTTAACACCATTTCAATACCTAAGGTCATATTCTCGGCGAGAAAACTATATTAGGCATCAATAATGGATCAATGTGTGTCCGTGGTTTACATGTGCACCAGGGATGGCAGTCACTGATCCCTGAACATTTGGAAATCATCCTAATTTTCTGAACTTTGAATAGGAAATACCTGTAGAAATTACAGCCAAAAATCGGAATTCCTACAAAGTTAGGAAAAGTGGCATCTCTGGCACCAACAGACAGAGGGGACAGAAGGATAGGATTAAGATGGGCTAGGGAAGCAATGCTTCCTTAAGCATGTAGCACCACTGCTGTACTGTTGAGCAATTCACCAACAGTGTGATGCACAATTAAAGGTGCACCAATTTTGTAGTGTCAGTATGATGCATGAATGATAGCGTGATGCATAAATGCAGTGAGTAACTCACCAGGGCTTCAGTGAGTAACTCACCAGGGCTTCAGTGAGTAACTCACCAGGGCTTCAGTGAGTAACTCACCAGGGCTTCAGTGAGTAACTCACCAGGGCTTCAGTGAGTAACTTACCAGGGCTTCAGTGAGTAACTCACCAGGGCTTCATCTATGCATCATGAATTCAGTGGTGGATATAGGGGGGGGGGCGGGGCGCCCCTCTTTTTCCCAGTGCTTAAGAGTTTATTTAGATATTTTGCACCCCAAAATTGGCTCAAAACTGGGGGGTGTGCCCCCTTTTTTTGGGCTGCGCCCCCTCCTTTTCCAGATTCTGGATCCGCGACTGATGATGAAAAGACTGAGTGCATTGTATGTTAAAGAACTATGTTTCCCTTAAAGTGTTAGAAGGGATGAGTCCACAATACAAACACAACAGTTTGGTAAATCCGGGTGTTTCAATCCCTGAGTGTGTGTAGAGGGATAGAGAGAGGGGTTGACCTTTGCGTCATGGCGCCGTTGTATCGACTCATTAAGGGCGTAGTTCTTAAACCCGCCACCAGGTGGCACTAGACACACCCTGCGTCTCCCCTGCGTCCACCTGGCGTCTTCTCACACCCCGCCAGGGGGCGGGGAACAGACCCCCAAATACCTCACCTACCCTAGCGACCTCTAACGAGACGCCCCAGAATAACATTCTACATCAATATTTTGTGTTGAAGTCGGATAAGAGGGGGGTGGTCGATATCAGCCACGATGATTTGATGATGAGATACCAGTAATGGTGACTAAATGATGAGATATTATGACTTTTTTTTCAGTGGAATACCTCCATTGCTTTTTCTGAGGTAGAAACATTATCTATTCCTTGACATACTCTACGTTGCACTCTGAATGTCAGTTTCCAAGCAAAACTATTTTCAATCAGACTTTCTCGGACACATACACTGATATTTTACCTTGTAAACACTGAACAAAATCACAATTCTTGAACTGGCCCTCCCTATGCGTCCATGACGGGTAATCCAGGGATGTTTAGATGGGACATCGCTTTTCTAGCATTAAAGGGCAAAAATTTAGACGAGGGAAGCAGGGATCCTTCCTTTCTGTCTATATAGATAAAGGTTGTTTGGGACTACAAATGTTCCTCAAAAAGACAGGAAAGACCACGACCCCTCCTCCAAATCCGCCACTGTAAATGTAATCGGTTAAAGGTTAAAGAGACTGATTACCCCGATACAACACGACCTGGTGGCTCCCATGGCAGGGATCTAACATACCACACTGCAGAGGCGTAGGAAGCAAACCTTCATTGGGGGGGGGGGGGGCAGGGGATGCCCCACCACGACCACCTTAAATAGTTGGCTCAATCGCCATGATGCCTATACATACCTATATGCAATTTGTATAGAAAAGTAATTTTTGGTGAATTTTAGATTTATTTTGAGGCTTAATCCATCATTTCCCCCATCCCAATACCACATAAATTTAATTTGAGATGCAAAGTTTTAGATTCTTGTTTATTTCATTAAGAGTTCTTGGCAATTTTTGAGGGGGGCCCAGACATAGTCAGGCCTCCCCTCCTTTATGAATGCAGCCCCCCCCTGCCCCCCCCCTTTTCCTACGCCCCTGCAGTCACACACGTTACCCATATTGGTTGACCCTGACCGTACACACAGCTGGCTACCTCCCCACCCTGCCTCATCAAACACTGAAAGGACCTTAACCATTTTAGGGCACTAATGCAGTTATACATGTAGACCAAAGCATTGCGGGTGAGCAGACTGGCCAGAGTGTCACTGCAGGCGAGACGGATACATCATGCTGCCCAATGGCATTAAAGGGTTAATAAACTTTTAATCAATCTTTAACCCTCAACGAGTTGGGTTATTGGAGAACAAACCCAACGAGTTTGGGGTTAAACAGATTCCTCCATTTTGTATTAATTTCCTACCTTATAACCCCTTAATAAAGCCAGGAGAAGAAATTTTCTGAACCCAAGTGATACCCCCCGGTTCGCCTTGCCAGGCCATGGCCATTTTGGTCGTCTGCGTTAGACCAACTTTCCACACATATCCCGGTTAGAATCCAATCATGTCAGCTCCAGTACTCCTTGCACCAACAAATATATGGTCTATAGTTGATGTTCCCCTCCTTTTTGTCTCCATAACATTCTAAATGAACAAGAATCCAATGAATTTTCATAGCCTTATGTTTCGCCACCCGCCTCCACCATGCCCGGCGTCATGTTAACAGTATGGTAAGGTCCCATATGTAGGTCAGACTGCCGCAGGATGACAGGGCGGGTGGCGAGACGGATCGCTATGGAAAGCCATTGGATTCTTCTTTATTTTGAATAATATGGAGAAATTTGGCATGGCATGTTCATCTAGGATTCCTTAGGATGTTTCCCTGTTAATAACTCCACCTGCCACCATTGGATTCTATGCTAACAAGGTGTGCAAAGCGCCAAGTATGTCGGACTGATTTTTCAAAACCTTCATGTACATTGGTTTCTAGTACTGTTCGGCTTGGTGTAGTGGACAGTGAGTCCGTCTTCTGCCACAGCGGCAAGGGTACGATTCCCCATAGAACCCTGAATGGTTGTAACAGGAAATGTATGGTGAGGTTGACTTTGTATACTTCTCCAATTTATTAACCATGTCCATATTCTGACCAAAGGCTTCTTGAAGAAGTACAAAAGGTGTTAGAGTGCAGTTATGGCTTGATAAGGAACTGCTAGCACCATCCAAGCCAGAATCGTGAGATAATGTTCACTAACAGAATGGGTCATAGTTTGAGACAGGTCTGACAGCAGAGCCCAGCGTCGACTGTAGCAATGGTTGGTGACATTGTGCTGTGTGATCTAGCGTCTGGTATAATGTGAATCACTGTGGTCTATGGACCCCAAATCAGAGAAGGAAGGGGTTTCGCAGAAATTCCCAAATTCTGACCAAGTATTGGGAGTGAATGGGGAGGGAGGAGGAAGTGGGTTCTGGGTCCTAGATCAGAACTGATTTAAGAGTAAAACACTACACTTTCCACTGAAATTTTAGTACTGAGTGGCTGAGGAAATGTCCCATTGATAAGTCCACAAACTGCCCCTGTGAGTGCACTGCCCTCTATGGGACAAAGGAGGAGGTGTTAGGGGCTGGCCGCCAGGGGGCAGTGTGGTGGTGTAGGCCCCCAAAGGGGGATCAGCAGCCTGCCCCATAAAGACCAATCAACCGTGACCTGTGCACTCAGCCATGACGGCTTTAATACCACGGCCGGCCGGTAGTGGCGCCCACATCGCCGGCAGTGGGGCGAAATGGGAGTTTTACCCTAAAAGGACTGCATGATGCCTCCAGGCTTATGTCCCTGATCGCCATGATGCTCTGATGTATGTGCTTGTGGGCAATGTATCGGTGCATCATTTTTAAAGGGAAGAAAGTGCCCAGGCACACAAAAATTCCTCTTTGACAATTTGCAGGTCTCTCCCAAAAATCCGCCAATACATATTGCTTTATAGCAGGTCTCATGTTGATGATGAGTGGTTGGCCTATCTAATGATGGTGGTTCAAGGGGGGTGCCCTATAATGGTTAGCTAGATACACCTTAATCCTACCAGAAAAACTGTCCCCGGTCACAGAGAGATTCTTAGTGTTAGCAATTTTCCCACTCTAATATCTATTTTAATTGAGAGAAACAATTGGATATCACTTGATCATGAAGATTTAGACCCCTTCTGTACTACTGATATACTATAATACACCATACATCCATTATAGATAGTCCAGGGCATGTTTAATGTCAAATCTTTTAGCACTGTTACACATATGGTGGCGAGAGTTGGCCGAACGGCTGGCCTCTCTACTAAAGGGCTTGAGGGGTGAAAGGTTGAGGACAGAGGGGGCGTGTAACAGAGGGCAATGACACACGGGGATAGAGCCACTCCCAGAACCCACCTCTGATACACTTGTCCTAGTTAACCCATTGATTCATATGTTTTGTGATCATGCATCAATTTGCCAGTATTGAGTATGGATGCCCAACATGCATGCGACATTGTAGAGACTTGATTCACTCGATTCCAGAGGGTGGGCATGATGCACCAATAAAGTGCTGGCGCGTCTGCTCTATTTGTGCATCATGACGACCAATAGGCATGATGCACTTCTACATTAGTGGCCCTCAAAGGGTTACACTACTATGCGGCCATTGACACTTGTCATACTTGGAGCCTGGCCCCGCCCACCACTCAATCCGATACCCGCCCCCCATTTCAATCTATCCCTGCCCGACCAGGAATAACTCATAAACTTATGGATCCATGTTGTCATACAGTGGCGGATTTAGGGGGGGGGCTAGTTTAACTACATATTTTTGGACCCAAAATTTGTCCAAAAATAGGGGGTGCGCCCCCTCCTTTTGGGCCGCGCCCTCTCCTTTTCCAAATCCTGGATCCGCCACTGTTATATGGAACTGAGCATGAATGAATATCCCGTATTAGCTTGTACAAGTAACTTATTGATTGACAACTTCCATTACCAACGTACATACATATAAAATATCGGACCGGAGTCACTGGGGAATACTATTAAACCCATATGAGAGATTCTCATCAATTGGATTCCCCCCCCCCCATGATTTTATGATGACAGATGACACATTCTATAGCAGGTTTTGTTGCAATGGATCTAAAGTCCCCTATTTCTACTGATCCTGCCAAACCCACTGTACAACCCCTTTTCATGCACAGACCATTCAATCTCCCTGCTACAAGGGAAACTCAGGAACATAACAGGCGCTTTTGAAAAACAGCACATTGCATAATTATGCATCTTTAAATCTTGCCTCACCAGAAACCCTTTCAGTATCCAATACATACTTGATCCTTTCCATTCGTATAATCGGGAATATCTGAAACGCCATAATTCAGAATATATAACATAAAATATTCAGAATATCTATGACCACTAGGGCAGCATTTCGCGGAAAACCCTGACTACATCTGTAGACTCATGTCGTTCTGCACAGAATTACAGACACAAATAGTTAGGGCCAGGTTATGATTAATTAGGTGGTTAGGCGTAGGCGGGGTTTTAAGTTTAAGTGGCGGGAGGCGGCAGGACGTGGCGCATGGCGGTCAACAGTCGGCACATGATGGATGGTCGACGATTATTCTGCACAAGGCCCTAATTATTAACCCTTTCAGGGTCGCTGCTGCAGGGGTGCATCATGCCCATCGGCCGTCATGATGCACCAATGAAGTGCTGGTGCGACAGCTCGCCAGCACTTCATCGGAGAATCATGCTCACCTTCAAGGACTGTATTAACCCCGTAGGGTCGGCATGATGCATGAATGTAGCCCTGGCGAGTTACTCGCCAGGGCTACATTCATGCATCATGACGACCAATGGGCATTAATTTATTAGCGGCCTCTAAAGGCTTAATTTCTGTCATCAGCTGAACATGGCTAAAATTGACCATCCATCAAGTAGCACCGCCGTCTGTGTGTAAGTGTTTGTTACCTTGTACTACTACTACTCTCCTCAATCCTAATCCCACCCTGAGAACTGAGTTTTTTTTTATCTTTCTTGTTGAGAATTACCCCTTCCATGACGCTTGATGCCTCCGTATATTCCTGGTCCGTGGTAGCCGTGATGCTACCATTGCCACTTAAATGAATTCTTATTCCACCCCGAGGTGGCCATGTGTGTCTTTTTTTCTTACTTTTTCTTTGCTTTTTTTTGTATCTTTATCTCATTTTGTTTTATATTCTGCTTTTAGAAATAACTATTTAGAAATAAACAAGAGAAGGAATAATGTTTCTTATCCATGGCCAGAAATCTGCATTATACACAGCTGTCTGTGCCGCCAAAAGCCACTGAGAGGACAGCAAAGAAGAGATGAGGGCCAGAGCTGCTTCATGACGTCATCATTGACCCTTAAAGGGTTAGAAGATTTATGTAACCATAAATGGGTTAAATCGTACATACATAATCGATCCCATGCCATGTTCGGCGTCTGACAGCGAATGCCTGGCTATTAAGGGAATTAAAAGTGTTTAATTCCTGAGTGGTAGCTTTTGGTTACCTCATGTAGGAAATGGCGATGGTTTTGAATTTCGGAATGCAATATGACTAAGGCTTGTCGTGAGGGACTGAGTCAGATGGCGCATTTTGTATACTACTTACACCAATATCCTGATCTCTAGTATTCATACACCTGATCTTTATCACACTTTGTATATACTACTCACAGACACGCTCTTGTATTCTACTAACATGACATGGTTGCCACCGACATGGCACTTCGAAATTCCCTGACTTTTCCCTGACATAGTGATGGATTTTCCTGACAACATCAATTAGATTACCTGTAGTAGTAGACATATAAGGAATGGTTTTTCCACGAAACTATGCCCTACTGTACCTTATAGCACCTCCAGGTACAACCTATGTCTTATGGCATTACCTTGACCTATCAGGGCGTCGCAATTTTTGTGCTGGTTCCCACGGATTTATGTTTTACGTAAGCCTTGCTATCTTAAATAAAGTGTATTGCCTCACTTTTATCATGTATCCCCTCTCAACCTTTCCAAATTTCCCTGACCAGAGAACAACATTACCCATTTCACAAAACCTGGGATTCCCTGAGAAAAATCTTAAATTCCCTGGTATTTCCCTGACTTGGAGGGAAATTTTGATTTCCCTGACAGGTGGCAACCATGCATGATCTACGTACACTTTCATATAAAACGTATACATAGTCTTCAATTTGAGTATAATCTTTTTACCATTTATTACACTGGCTTATTCATGCAGGCTGCACAGAGGCATAGAAAGTAATTTTTTTAGAAGGGACCAATAATCTTCTGTAGGCTCATCCAGCCCCCCCGCCGATTTCTTTTGTTCTTTTTGGATGGGGGGGGGGGCAAAGGTGTGGTGGCCAGTGAGTGAGTGGGTAATAGATGTTCAACGCCATTTCGACAGCTAAGGTCATATTTATGGCGAGAACTACATTACACAAGAGGAATGTGTCAGTGCCCACGCATATGTGCACCACACACATCTTGAGAGGACAGGAAAGAAGTAGAAATAGACCCTTTTAAGTGTGTGGTGGCCAGACCAACTGTCCCTCTTTATTCTGAAATACAGCAGAAACGGAGGGGGAGGGGGTCTAATTCCAAAACTGTGAAAATTGTACACTGATATCAATTTGTAATCCCCACACTGACTCAGTAACATTATAAGTAGTCACAACACCCCCTCCCCTACAACCCACTCATGTTATTACACCCCCCCCCCTCTCCTTCCTCCCGGGCGGCCCTGGAGGGTTGGGTTCGGTCACTAGATGACCGCTGTGGTCATTTATAACCCCAGGAGGCAGGCAGGAGGGCGGTGCTTAGCTCCATGGTGGTCAGTGGTCAGTGGATCACGGTGAGGGCAGACCTGAGAACCTAGTCCCTAATTAGCCCTGCTAGCCCACGTCACACACGGGGCAGACCACCACCAGCAAATGCCACCAGAACGGCCGAGAGAGAAGGTATAGAGGAGAGCGTGGGGATGGGGTGGGGTCAACCTTCATTATTCTTATACCATGTTTTTTTTGTTGTTATTTTTTATCCCTGAAAATTGTAGCGAAAACAGGATTTTGAACAAATTTGACGAAAAGAAATCGGAATAGATATGTAATGAAATGATACTAAATGAATGAAAACCTGAAAAAGGGAACCCCTAGACTTTTATTCCTGTGGTATTATAGCTGTTAGTTCCTGGCATGACTTATCTCTCCCCTTAAGCTAAGGATCTTCTTAAGTCAGGAGAATTCTAGCCCTCAGGTATTTGTGGTAGGGGTTCTAAGTTATCTGGGTGGTCGTGTATAGGCGCGTGGGTGTGTGGGGGATCACGGTAGGCCATTCTCCAGGGTGCCGCTTAATCAAAGCACCCGTGTGGCGGATAGACAGCGGGGGAAATTAACAACTGTCTCTCCTGGACATGCAATGAAACACATGGCCTCTACGCATGCGCCAAAAGATCAACACTGACGGTGGTCTGGTGTCCTGGGAGGTAGGAGTCAGGCAGTAGTCACCTTAAAGGACCGCTGATGCATTAATGCATTATGCCCACTGGTTATCATGATGCATGAATGTAGCCCTGGCGAGTTACTCGCCAGGGCTACATTTATGCATCATGCCGACCCTACGTGGTTGATAAATCCCCGGAGGATCAGCATGATGCTTCAATGAAATGCTGGCAAGCAGTCTCGCCAGCACTTCATTGGTGCATCATGACGACCAATGGACATAGCGGCCCTTGAGGGCCTAAGATAGGATTAGAGAGTACACAAACCCCGGGTGGTCGCTGCTCCAGGGTTGAAGGTGTCAGGCTGGGGTGGTACAAGGCTCGTTTGTCAACGTGATAACCCCACATAGGTCTAGTAGCTGTGTACAGTTACGTGTAGATGGATCTTTTATTGAAAGGTAACAGGACAGACCGGAGGCTATTCTAAGCAGATTTAAGCGTTGTTTTTTGCCAGTTATTGCAGGGTTGGATCCAGGATTTTGAAAAAGGAGGGGGGCGCCCCTCATTTAGCTCCTAACTTTGGCAAAATCCTAGGGTAAGCTCTTAAGTACTGGGAAAAAAATTATTGCATTAGAAGGGGAATGAGGTCAACCCTTGGAATTGTCCCTTTTTGACCTTAATGCATTGTGGTTCATGGTCGTTGCGGTTGAATGCATTTATGTTCAGTTCTGATGCAGTCCTGGAGGTGCATCAGCAGCATCATGATGCATTAATGTGGTTCTAAAGAATAAGCTGTATTGATGCAGCATGCATCTAAGGTTGAAGGCTTTATGCAGTCCTTAAAGGGTTAGAGAAGGAGGGGCTCATTTGTCAGTGTGATAACCTTACACAGGTCTAGTAGGTGTGTACATATTATATAATGATAAGGCAGGGCTGAATGAGGAGTGAGTAATAGACGTTTAACGCCATTTCGACAGCTGAGGTCATATTCATGGCGAGAACTACATTACACAATTTCACAAAGGATTGGGTCAGTGTCCGCACATA
The DNA here is from genome assembly GCA_949317995.1 of Acholoe squamosa. Classification (NCBI taxonomy): domain Eukaryota; kingdom Metazoa; phylum Annelida; class Polychaeta; order Phyllodocida; family Polynoidae; genus Acholoe; species Acholoe squamosa. The sequence continues at coordinate 84,443,050 of OX439039.1, read as the reverse complement.
ATATTTTGTGCACCACACACATCCTGAGGGGATAGGAAAGAGGAGAAATAGACCCTTTTAAGTGGGCTAGGGAATCCTGCAGGCTGGATGAGGTGATTTTTTTTAATTGGGAGAGTTAGGGGGGTGCATACCCTAACATGCATTAAGCACTGGCTTAAGCCTGTCATGGCATGTGTATAATGATAATTGATTTTTGGAGGATGGTTGAATTTGGCCGCGAAACATTTCTTCTATTTAAGAGCTTCTAAAGTAGTCCCCGGTACTCAAGCTCAAATTGTCACACACATTAACATGAGCGTCTCCAAAACTCTGTTAAACCATGTGGTAAATGTTATACCACATGAAATATATCACACACATTAACATGAGCGTCTCCAAAACTCTGTTCCATAGTTTTCCATAGTTTTCAATTTATTACTTAGGCTTTGATAGAATCCCAGACTCAACTCAAGCACATCATCGTTTAGTGATCAGTTTGAGATAATCAGGGATGAAAGTCACAAAGGACGAAAATCCCTGAAATGGTCCAATATTCGCCCCAAAAACCTGGTTTTCTATATGAATGTATAGGGCCCTGGAACTTCAAAATCCCTGAAATCAGGGAATTCCCTGAAGACTTTCATCCCTGGATAATGCTACCACAGCTAACCGATTACCACCCTGTCTGCCCCTGGTCTACCTTTCTAATCACCTAAGGGGAGCATAGTACTTCAATGCTCTACTCTATGGACCTATGACTTCACGATGCATGAATTTAGCCCTGGTGAGTAACTCGCCGGTGCTGCATTCATGAGGGATTAAGATCCTTTAGGGTGGATGGTCTAGGAAAGCCAGAGATGAGAGGGTGAGAATTATATACAATCTCAAGGCTTCAGTATAAAATAGTGCACTAATGGATGAACATGGCTCCTGGATGTATCATGCCGTCGTTAAAGGGTTATATTATCTCGTATCTAAACACGTGACCTCGGCCCTCATATCTCTAGCCGCTGTTCTGTCCAACCTTCTTGTGCCGTCTCAAAGGCTGCTGAGCCGAAACACAAATACGAAAACCCTTTATGGGTCAAATGATGCCTCCTGGTTGATGTTCCTCCTTTTACATGATGTACCAATGCAGTGCTGGTCAGTCTTCTCACCATCGGTGCATCAGTGCATGATGCTATCCCTGAGGCAGTGTCTCAGCCTTGAGGGGTTGTCATGATGCATGAATGAAGGTCATATGAGTTACTCACCAGAGCTGCATTTAATGTATCATGACAACTACAGGGCATGATGCATTAATGCAGTAGGTAGCCATTAAAGGCTTAAGAACGCTCGGATTGCTGTCCATGCTACGTGAGACGCTAAGGAGCAGACGCAGCACAGACGCTGACCACTTCCCGTCCCATAAGGCCACACTCGGCAAACTTCGGGGCGTGTCGGGTGTCTTCGGGGCCGCGCAGTGTCGTCGTATCGATTTTAATCCGTTCTGGCACGCCCATTAAAACAATAGAGCTAATTGTAGCCGATCCTGCTCCTAACCAGCCAGGTACTTTAACCCTTTCCGCTCCCTAACCAGCCTGATGCCATCTCACGGCACGTGAGGGGAACTTTAACCCTTCAAAAAGCATCATCGGGGTGGGTTTAGAAGAAATTTCCAGGAGCGCCTGCTAGAGCCCCTTTTTCAGATGACATTTCGGATAAATTGTATAGGCGGTGTATCTTCCAGAGTGTCAGATTGCCCCCCCCCCAACCATCACCACAACCAACAGTTTTAGAAGGATTTAAATTTCAACCATGTGAATTTTCTTATATGTATCCAGAACAGGATGCAGTTTCATGGCTCTGATGCATATTGACAGTACTGATTTTACTCTTTTTGGGAAAATGCCCAAACTGAAAGAATTGCATTAATTACAGGAACCATAATTCGTGGCAAAATACTGGCTCATGTTTGTCGCCTTTTAACAACTCTTTTAACAACTACATAGATTAAATGGCCCAAAACTACAGCTCTGAATTTGCCAACAAGGAGGGAACAGGGGAGAAGACAATGACTCACCGTTACACAGAACAGGATAAGAAAGATTTGGAGAGATCTATCTTTTCTTTTTTAATCCATGGCTTCCACATTGGTTTTCATACATTGTGGAGAATGGGACCCACCACTAATGTTGATGCTGGCGGCCTTCGTTTTGTGAATGCATTTCAATGTTTAACTTAACCATTTATGGGTGATACAATGTTTGTATGCACTATCATTCTTCCTCCTCATTATGTGTTGATGTTAAGGTTGTTCCATGCAACATGCCGACCCTACAGGGTTGATAAACCCCTCATCGACCAATGTTGTAAGTTACTCGCCATCACTATACATTGTTGCATCATGGCTCTAAATGGGAATTGAAATGGAGGCATCTTGCAGACCTTAGAGGGTTACCAGGTGTCACCCAATAGGCTTTTACCTCCTGGTGCCGGGGGTGGAGGGGGATACACTGACGACAAGATCAGACTGGTGTAAAAGGCTTATGGTGGATCCACCTGATGGGATGAATGGCACTCAGCACTGATCCAACACTTTACAAAAGTTAGGAAATTTGCAGTAAATGAAAAAAAGGAGAGAAGAAATTGAAACCTATTTCACCATCTTCGCAAGAGAAAATTCAGAGAGGATGGATCAATGGAAACTATTTTTTTCTTATCACAGAACTAGTATTCAAAGAAAGAATCCTACGTGCAGTGTGATGGATCAATTCAGCACTTACAACAAGTTTGCAAAATCCAGCAAATGAAAACGAAAATAAGCAAAATCCACAAAGGGTATATCTTTCATTTCTCATGAACTTTTTTATCAAAGATTATTCAGAGAAGGTGATGAAACCCACCTGCGTACACACTGTGAAAATGGGAACACAACCCTCTCCATTTTACATTTTTCTGATGACTAGGAATATTGTAGCACAACGAGGTGGTTCTCTGCTGCAGAACTGAAAGAGTTTCCAAATATCTTTACATTGATTTAGGAATTAGTGAATTAAAGATCTCCTTCATGGCCCGGGGAGAAAGCAGGCGAAGGTCACGGGTGAAGGTCACAGAGGGTCATGGGTAACTAGGGCCTGGATGCTGCATGAGGTCACATGATTGACACGTGACCGGGAGGGTGAAGATGAAAACACATGACCATAAAAAGCAGGGTAGTGGTTCATTAGGCACGGTTGAATAACCTCCTCCTGGGGTGGGAGCCTGGAGGTGGAGGGGGTGGATGAAGAGGGTTTGGGGAGGAGACACATCATCATAATCTATCCCCTTCCTTCTGTGTCATCTTAATTTGCTAGCCCTTTTAGGCTATTTCTGGATCCAAACTATTTCTTCCATTATTTACAGAAATATAAGTGAATAGGACACACAGATATCCAAAATATGAAATGACCCTCTTTAAACAGTTTTTGATCGATAGTAAAATATTTAAGATCATCTAAAATTGTTATACCAGCCTGTGACAAATATGTACATCGCATATCAAAGTAACTTGTCAAATTTAAGTTCAGGGACTAGTTTGCTACAAGTGATCCCTGCTCCTAACTAAACATCCTCTTCATTCTAAGGCTGACATTACCTCTTTTCTGTAATTATAAATCAATGTTGATGTGCGTATAATGGATCTAAATGCCGAACACATGAGGCCTGGACACACTTCAAGCATGTGAAAATTCCAATGCTTACCCTGGGATCCATATTAGAAACCACCTAAGGCCACAAGGGATGCCTGGTCCCAGCTAAACAGCACTCTGCCATCCTTTAAATAGAACCCACCCTGATCTGTAATAAAAGCCATGGTGCTTATGACGTACCACCCACCAGCCGGGTACAGAGTAAGATGAGTGGTGATGCGGGAGTGAGGAGGTGTGCGATGGGGGGGGGGGGGTAGATGGGTGCTCACCCTAGGAGGGTCACCAGGGATGTCACTCAATGAGCAGCGGTGACATAGAAATCGTCATCATTTTCTGAATTACCAATATAACATGCCTGTATGAATAAGAGACAAAATTCAGATATCCATTGAGGAAAGGTAGAACATCTGAGATCACAGGGTTTATTCCTAGTTCTCCTAATGCATAGAAGCAGCCTAGGCCATAATACACTTCATTTCCAGTGTTCCATTTATGTACCATTTATGTACCATTTCTGTACCATGCTGACCAGGCCCCAGTGGCAGATCCAGAGGGTTTGGTAAAGGATAGGGCGCGGCAAAAAAAGGAAGGGCCCACCGTTATTTTTAAAGCAAATTATGGGCACCAAAATAAGCAAATAAACTCTTAATACAACAGGGGCGTAGGAAAAGGAGGGCCAGGGGGAGGGGGGGGCTGGGCCCCCCAATAATGAAGAGGTTCCCTATATAAGCCTATATAAGAATATAGCAGGGCCCCCAATAAAAAATTGCTTCCTACGCCCCTGTACAAAGATAAGGGTCGAAGCAACCTCGCCTTAACCCGCCATTGTATCAGGTGACCACAAATGGATGATGCACTCCCGGAGGGTCGGCATGATGCACCAATGCAGTGCTGGCGAGTAGTCTCGCCAGCACTGCATTGGTGCATCATGACGACCACGGAACATGCACCTGGAGGCATTATGCGGCAGGTAAAGGGTTAATTTGGGTACACAGGTGTCCTGAGGCACCATGCTGCCGGTAAAGGGTTAATTTTGGTACACAGGTGTCCTGAGGGAGGCTGGGTTCACATCTATCTACGTCTGTGGCTATGGGGACCATTAGATCATCCAGGGTATGGGAGCAGCTCCTCTTAGCACTTCTTAGTAAACCCTGTTCAGGCCTACACCTGTTAAATCTACTGCATAACAACATGGTTGTCTTCATAGGCATCGCCATATTCCCTTGCGTATAAGCCAACCCCACTCTTACGACAAACTTTATTTGTTAAAAAGACTTTCAGGCACAGCTGGGAGTTTCGTCCTTTAAGTACCAACACAGGCCTCAGTTTATAGTTCCCACGGTGCTGAGATGTATACAGGAACAGCTTATAAATGCTTAAATGATCTGTGATATTTCTGGGCTTAATGATAGCACACGTCCAGTGGCGGATCCAGGATTGGGAAGGGAGGGGGTGCACCATTTATTTAGCCTCTCTTATTTGGCTAGATTTGGGACATAGAAGAGGCAGATAAACTACAGGTAAAAGGAGGGGGCTAAATCCGCCACTGCACGTAAAGAATGCGCAGCCTAGATAAGGTATAGACCATACTTGTGGGGCTGGTCGTGGTTTGGGGTGAGGTTGGGGTGAGGGATAGAAGTGGGGTTATTAGGGGTAGAAGATCACCAGGACCTGTAGCCCTATATTGAAGGATCAAAAGACGCCCAGGCCGCCCCCACACCGCTCCATTACCCCATGAATCATTGGGAGGAGCAAGGGGGGCAAATTACCCACACAAGAAAGGCTGTATTTAGAAACACTTCCCTCTCAGTTAGGTTCACTGAGGAGTCCACAAAGGGGGAGAAAAGGGAAATCTAAATTCCCAGGGAGCTACTAGATAGGCTGGGCTTTAAAGAGCATCTCTGAGCAGCCCCCCCCCCCTTTACCCTTTAAGGGCTACCGATGCATTAATGCATCATACCCACTCTCCGTCATTATGCATGGTGAGTGTAATCACCAGGGCTACATTGATGCATCATGCTGACCCTACAGGGCTGATACACTCCCAGAGGGTCGGCTGGATGCTCCAATGAAGTGCTGGCGAGCAGACTCACCAACACTTCTTTGGTGCATCATATGTATGGACTTGATGACTCCTGTATCAGCGACCCTTAAGGGGTTAGCTGCTCAGGAGTGGTTCCCTGATGGATGTGTCTGTAAAGGAATACCGTTTAGATATGGCTCTTTTCATCGATTAGGCTTAGGGTGATAATCTGCTGCACGAGCCTGGAGGAGACAGACAATCCCATCTACAGGTGAAATATGAGCGGCAGAATCACAGATAGAAAATACTAAATGGTTGACTCTCTCAGGAACGGCCAAAATCTTTATTTTACCTCAATAAAGCACACATTGGTACATAACTTTGTGCCGAGGATACTGCAGAGAGCCTTTTTGTCAGATTTTGGCCGAACCCCTAAGAATGGAGCAAGAGCAAAATGAGATATGGATATCAGTAGGAACGGGTCTGAAGCTTTGTCTGGGCTGTGTTATACAATTGGAAAGTTCTGGTTATTTTCAACCCTTTTTATAAAGGAGCGAGTCAATTTTCTGGGTTCCATTTTGTTGTCGTTATGCGTGAAAGTAACCAGTGGGGGATCCATGATTTGGAAAAGGAGGGGGCGCAGTCCAAAAAGAGGGGGCGTAACCCCTCTTTTTGGACAAATTTCGGGGTCCATAATATATAGTTAAAATCTGAAGGACTGGGAAATCAATCCTCAAATTTCAACAGAAATTGGGTTAAATGAAGGAAGCACCCAAGCTGCTGCTGAATGACCAGTGCTAAAGAATTACTTTCAGACACTGTATCAGTGCGTCCTGACAGGTTTATGAACCTTATGGCATCGTGTCGTCCCTAAAGAGTTAACTCGGGTGGTGCTATATATAAATAATATATTGAGGTATAGTTATTAATTTGGTAGAAAAAAGAGCTCCAACTTTGATAACTCCTGCAATGAAATCCAATCAGCTCTAGGCATGTTTTATGTGTCATATATGTAATGTAAGGCAACAAAAATAACGTGCATCTTAATTACATCCATACAAATAAAAATTCTAATCATCAATTGAATAGAAGAGGGCTGTGCCTACCTGGTTATACTGCAGGGAGATGGTGACAAAATATATCATAATTCAATCGATGGGTTAACCCTCTGAAGGCCACAGCATGCCTTCAGGCTCATGTTCCTTTATTGCCATGATGCACCAATGAAGTTCTGATGATTCTGCTCACCAGCACTTCATTGGTGCATCATGCTGAGCACTTCGGGTGTGTATCCATCCCGTAGGGTCGGTATGATGCAGGAATGCCGCCCTGGCGAGTTACTCGCCAGGGCTGCATTCATGCATCATACCGACCAAAGGGCATAATGCATTAAACTGACTATACCTACTCCTTTAAAGGGTTAATTACGTATGGGCTTGTTAATAGAATCCATTAGGATAATAAAGGTATATGCTCTTACTGTAATTACACCCGGCCAACTTTATAATTAAGTGCTGCCCATTTGAAAATGAGGAACTCATTTCTATAATATTCATCCGCCGCCTCGCTTATCATAGATATGGGAGTGGGACTATATATGAGTGCACTTATAGCGGCTTAAAAACTCACTTAGTAATCACTGGGTGGATACCATTATACTTAAACTTTAAGGGCCGCACGGTGCATTCAGTGCTATGTCGTCATGAAGCACCGACCCACAGTACTGGTGCGTCTGCTCGCCAACACTGCATCGGTGCATCCTGATGAGTCTTCAGGAAGGTCTGCGTGATGCATGACTGTAGCTGTGGCAGGTAAATCACCACGGCTGCATTTATACACCATGACAACCAATGGGCATGATGAATTAATACAGTATGGGACCCTCAAATGTCTAATTATGGTGACAACTGTGGTAATTCAATTTGAGGCAGACCTGATAGAAAGCTCTCTGGTGGGACATATATAGTTTGAGTAACTCGGGAGCTGCTCCCGTAGGGTGGCTGTAAGTATTGACCATTTTCTACGGATGTAGATACGATGTTTTAATGAATTGTGACCCTTAATTATAAATCCGCCTTTTTAATAATATTTGGTTGACTAAAGTTAATCACTGTTTATCAATCGATATTCTACATTTATTCAATGTTCTGGATTCAACATTTCTGGGAAAGGAGGATGGGATATCATATGAATACTTCATGGCGAGGTCCCCTATAGTATAGGGGTCAGGCGGGATAGCTTTTTGACCAATGAAACACTGCATTCACTGCTGAATTCTTACAGTACAGCTGGTACCCATTGTGCTACCTGCAATCAGTGCTTATCTCAACAGCAGCAGCTTCAGCAATGGCTGCGCCAATGAACAATAAAGGTACACCCCCAACCAACATTGACCCTTGGACCTCCAATATAAATTTGAGTCCTTTCCCTCTGAAGGAACTACTAATATGTCTCTAAATGGCTACATTCCCAATGTTTAACATTAGACGCCTGTACATGTATTACCACAGAGTGTACAAGGTACCAGACTGAGACCCTCAGTACCCTAACCCTGCACTGATCCTAACAGACACACACCCAGCCGGCTGGATCCAAGCTGGTATCTTCCCAACCAATCACACTCTTAACCCTGTATCAATAAACATGTCCTTGATGCATTCATAACTGCAGCTTTGGTGAGTAACTCTGTGGGACTGATACAGTGCTGATAGATTGGCGAGTGATTCGCTGAAAGGGTTTTTGTACATCATGATTACATAGTAAATTCATGACGCCTTTTGGACACCATGCTGTACTTAAACTTAAATGATTAACCCCTGTCCCCCAACAATAGCCATCCAGGGTTGGGGAGGGGTGTGTCACCTTGTGCCGGGCCATCACCCCTTAACCCACCCCCTAGCCTAGCTGCTCACCCCACCCCCTCATACCCCGGGGCACCATGGAGGGTCGCTTAGAAAACTTTAGGGTTAAGCAGTGCTATTAATTACAGAGATGTAAATTTGGTATTGGGGGAATCCCTAAAACTTTATTATATTTGGTTTTGAAACCCAGAAAATGCCTATATGATTTCTGTGGGAGGGGCTCAAAAACTCAGTGAATTCTTTGAACGCTTACATCTCTATGAATGCCCTTTGGTTCTATAGATGCCTGAACGCAGTCTTGGTGAGTAACTCGCCATGGCTGTATTCATGCATCAAGCAGACTCTATATAGGATACATACTATCGAATGGGTTTGCTTGATATATACCAATGTACCGGTAGTTTAGTGAGTAAAGTCACCAGAACTGCATTAATGAATAACAACGACAAAGGATTGTGAACCTGGAGGCATCATGGGCATGGGGTTCACCCGGGATATATTATTAACCAATCAGACGATTCCCTGTATTCACTGCAGAATTTTTGGGTACATTATGTAACACCTGGTACCCATCATGCTGGTTGTTATCAGTGGTTATCTAGCCAGGCGCCAGATCAAGCAATGGCCGTTCCACTAGGCGTCAACACTAAGGCCTATAAGGGTTAGGGAGGGGTGCTAAAGCTGTATAACTGGAAAGATGGGCGAGATGGGGGAGGGAGAGGGGCAGAGTTTAAACCCCCTCCTTTTAAATGTATCGATCCTGGATCAGCGCATGAGTTGGCGAGGCGCGTGGCGGCGCCTAGCGGAGCAGAAGGAGGGCGCGGCGCATTAAGACAAGGGGCCGGATCAATGTGCAAAGGTCGGCCGTGTCAGCGCCCTGCGTCCTGTCTACCTCCGCGCACAGAACAGAGTGCCGCCATGCCGCGCTTCTTGGCGCGATGCCAGGCCGCGCGGCAGGCGGGGCGCTAAGCCGCGCGTTTACACGCTACATGGGCGGCTGAACCCTCTACTTTTGAGGGCAACATGATGCCAAAAAAAAACCTGGCCATCATGTTGTACAAATGCGTTGTCAGTGTATCTACTCGCCAGCACTACATTGGTGCATCATGCCGACCGTTCTTGGGTGTAGCCAACCCTGTGGAGTCCACTTGATGCACTCAGGCAGACCTGCATTCATGCATCATGATGACCAAAGAGCATGATGCATTCATGCACCATGCAGCCTCCATGGGGTTCAAACCCCAGCAGCTGAACTTGGAGGCTGAGGGCAGAATTAGCGTTAAGCTGGAGGATGTTGAAAGAGGAAGAAAACAGATGGGAAAAAGGGGAGAGATGTCATCCACAGCAGCAAGAGGTGATGTATAGCCATCCACCAGTGTCTTCCACCATGCACCAGTCACAGGACGTTAACCCTTTAAGGGCCGCTAATGCAGGAGTGCATCATGCCCATTGGTAGTCATGATGCACCAATGAAGTGCTGGCAAGTCTGGTTGCCAGCACTTCACTGGAGCGTCATGCCGACCCTCCAGGTATTACATAACTCCATAGGGTCGGCATGATGCATGAATGTAGCCCTGCTGAGTTTCTATCCAGGGCAACATTCGTGGATCATGACGATCAATGGACATGGTGCACTCTTGCAGTAGCAGTACTCAAAAGGCTTAATGTGTTATAAATAGGAGGGGAATCTTCTTGTCAAACAACACTTAATAAATCATTCCAGGATAACTTCCTTGACAGAAAAAGAGAAAGGTGGTCATTATTAATTGCTGCATGGGATATGATGCATCATGCCCTTCCTGGTGCATCACTTATGCATCATGCAAACCCTTGTAGTATTGATGCACTCCAAAAGGGTCGGCATGATGCATGAATGCAGCCCTGGTGAGTAGACGCACCAGGGCTGCATTCATGCATCAAGTCGAGGGCACATATATATTTCAATATCATGCGGCCCTTAAAGGGTTGGAAATTTGGGTGGAGGGTAACTTAGATGTTAATAGTGAGAAATACTTGCATAGAAAACCAAACCCAATGCTTAATGTATATGTATACATTTTATTATATAAATGAACGAGTGCGGTAGGCGCATGCCTTAGCTCTGTACAGTCACTGAAAACCCATGTTCACTACTGACGACCTTAGAGTTCATTGACTAGGCAATACCAAACTCCACAACCCAGGGCCGATCATCACATGTGGCCCTTTAAAGAAGGGTTGTCAGAGTGAGGGATTTATTTATAAGGTTGTCATATATTTATAACTGTTATCAAGAGCCACAAATTACATATTTCTCGGTCGCCAGGGTGCTTAAGTGCAGAGCTGCTCGCCAAGACTGCATTTGAGCATCAAGCCGACCGTTTGGGAATGCATCAGCCCCACAAAGTCGTTATGATCCATTAATGCAGCCCTGGGAAGTCACTCCTCAGGACTGCATTCATGTATCATAATTTGATATCATTATGATTTTTGGTATTGAACGTCTTAATAGTTCCTTCCACTTCGCCATAGGTTTTCAGTGTTGGGGAGGGCATTTGGATCAGTGCACCCATAGACATAGGGGAGCCAGGGCCTGTTCAACCATTCAAGGACCGCTTATGAAGAGGTGCCTCACGCCTATTGGTCATCGTGATACATGAAATTGAATGCAGCCCTGGCAAGTCACTTGTCAGGGCTGCATTGATGTATCATGCCAACCCTTCTGAATCAGGGCATGATGCTTTAATGAAGTGCTGGTGAGCAGACTCACTTCTTTGGCGTATCATGACGACCAATGGGCATGGTGCACTTTTGCATTAGCGGCAATGAAATTGTTTTATTAACCAACACAGAGGGGGTCTTAGAAGGACTTGAGGAGGAGGAGGAAGAGAGCAGTATAATGAGTAACAACACCTACATAGATATCCTGCTCCTCACTCTGAAAAACAAAATAACAACAGGAGGTTTCAGAACTGTCCCAATTTCTGTAACAAAGATATATTCACATCTGTTTTAAGAATGAAAACTTGTACCGTTAAATAATATCATAGACTTAAAAATAGAGCCTCCCTGATAAGATCTCTATTTGTACTGTCGTCTGCAATGTATACACATACATGTATACAGAACACACCGAGAGAGATATTCACAAGTTTTTTTAAATATAGTTGTTTTTTTTTTTGTTTTTTTTAATCAAATGCAAGATTCTGATGCCTTCTGTGTGTTCAACTCAGTGCCCCAGAGAAAATTACAAATATTTTATCAAAATTATTACTGAGGTAACTCCTACCTGCTGCGTAAGTCTATAGCAGGTATGAGGCAATATCTCAATTCTTTATTACTTTTGTTGGCATAGGATCTAATGGCATTTTCACGAGTTTTGGCGAAGCTTTATGCATTATACTTAAACAATATTCCCCTAAACAAAGTTGTAATGGTCAGGCAGTGTGGGGTGAACCTAAGGCGAGCGTCGGTTGACTTTAAATTTACCAAATCATTTAGGGAGGGTAGATTAACCTAAAGACGACCACACACCTTGAGACGGCCACCCCACAAATTTGCCATGAGAAGTAGCTTTTGCCCTGCATCAACATTGTGAAATTGTTGATGAGCATTGAATCTAACAGTTAGTAATGTTGATTCAGTATCAAAGTCAATGTTATGGCCAATTATGGGGAGGGGTGGCCGCCTCAAGGTATGTGGCCGTCTTTAGGTTAATCTACCCGATATGCAAATTGTTTTTGTTTTTTTTTTCCTTTTTTTTCTCTCCAGATTCCACCAAACTCGTTAGAAACAATCGAAGGTATATAAGTCAGTTCCTCCTGGGGGCACCTCCATAGTCTCTCCCCCACTATGATCACCCAGTGCGGATCCTAGTGTGTGGTAATCTAATCATTGCCGCTCTTGTCGCCAGAGGGCCAGGGACGCCGATGAGACGCTGGGTATTATTGCACCATTGTAATGTAATGAGCAGCAATCTTTGTATGGGGACGCTGCGTCGTCTCATCCACGCATCTATAGCCCAAAGGCAGCCATAAATATGGTGTTATGGCATTTGTTGTTACGCATGGGTGAGATGGGGGGGGGGGTGATCCCACTGGCACTGCTTGTTACAAATTCCTATTGCTGCCTCTTCCTGGGCGCCAAACAGTAGTTTTCTTGATGTTAGCTAAGTTTCTAGGGGAAATTACTTGTAAATGTGTGCAAAGAAAAGACATGGGGATTTAAAGATCAATTTCTAAGACAGCAGACATAAATGTAATGTTTCTATGAAGGAGTAAAGGGGACAAATTGAGAACGATGCCTGAAACTTACACTTCACTACTCAATACGTGTACAATGTATTTGTTTACCAGTCTAACTACATGTAATCCACGGGCCTCCCTAGCCCACTTAAAAGGGTCTATTTCTACTCTTTCCTATCCCCTCAGGATGTGTGTGGTGCACATATGCGCGGGCACTGACACATTCCCCTGTGAAATTGTGTAATGTAGTTCTCGCCATGAATATGATCTTAGCTGTCGAAATGGCGTTAAACATCTATTACTCACTCACTCACATGTAATCCATGCACGCCTAGATAGCCAGTGGTGTATCTTGGACACAGAGTATGAAATATTGGTTTGCTTTCTCAGGCATAACCATGTCCCCTGAGCACTCGGACTACAGCTTCCTGTACAGGGCGGGGATATGTAGCCGAACAATAAGGTAGTGGTACAGGCAGAGAGTATGGACCTGAGGGACCTGAGGGCCCTGATCATTGGGAGGCTGGACCTATCTGCACGCTACCCAAGGCCACATGTAGTGGTATTAACACTTCAAGGAAATCCCAGTACTTTAACCTACTAAGTCATTTGTCATGGATCACCTAAGCAATGTTAGCGGAGGTGCCTTCTTCCTTGTTGATACATCACTGCATCCCTGGTGAGTAACTCGCCAGGGTTCATTCATGGATCATGCTTACAGCGTTTATATAACCGAAAAGGGTCGGCATGGTGCTCACAATGCCTTAAAAAACAAGGCGTCCTTGAAGAGTTTAATGGTGCCCTTAGAGCTACCACGTCTGGTGAGGTCCTCACCCCTGACCTGACCTCTATGACCTATCTGACCTCTGCACATCTTGGCGCTGATCACGTGCTGCCGAGGTAATGCACGGAGCATGCGCACTAGGGGTTGTAACGGGTATAAATATGATGAAGTAGAGGGCGCTCTATGTGCCCCTGTCACGCCCCCTGGCGGTGTGTAGGGGCACCACCCTTGCCCCAAATCCAGACTGTCTTCTATTATCGCCTACAGGGGTTACAATTACAAGGGTCAATAGTCTTTACCCCAACACCCCAGAATATGTATGCTGGTCATGGTCTCCTTCTTTACTTGCTTTTATTACATCTGTACATGTGTCTTCACTTGCATCTATTACATGTTTGTGTCTTTACAAATGTTTTTTTTTTTTTTTGTCTTTACTTGCTTCTATGTGTCCATAGGAGAATCTTCTATTACACTGCCCGATCCCAATTGATTAAATTATTCATTCTACCAGTGGACTTTCTAGGCATAACCCAGGAACGTTCCTGGTGAAAATGATGGGGTACTTCTCTCATGTTTTGGGGTGTTAATTCAGTATTCTGCGAGTGACCACTGCGAGTCACCGCTGACCAATACGCCAGCCATTGTACAATAGAGTAGTACAAATTTACAACAACAAAACACAAAAATAAATTAAAAAAAAAACACACAAATACACGACCTACCCTAACTAATTGTGTCAGCATGTTACCTAAAACCAGTGAGTCGTGTCTTATACGCAATGAGTTACCGTAAAAGACAATATTGTATAAGTGGATAAGCACTTACCTCGATGAAGTTGGCGAGCAGGTCACATGACAGCTCCTGCTCCAGGATCTCCCTGTTGCCATGACTACGGTAGCAGCAGGAGATGAGGGTCGGGAAGAGGACGTTGGTGAGGGCCGGGTCAGAGAAGTATTGGAAGGGCAGCAGGCAGAGCTGCTGCAGGACTGTGGGCGGCTGACCGGACTGCATGAACACCTGCAGGAAACAAAGACAACACATTGTTTTATTTTTTCATAAGTGAACAATTAAACAGCATGAACACTGAGGGAAACTATAGAGAAGGAATACTGTATAAGGTCGCCAATGCATTAATGCATCATGTCCATAATGAATGACTGCAACCCTGGAGGGTCGTCATGATGCTCCAATGAAGTGCTGGCGAGCAGACTCGCCATCACTTCATTGGTGCATCATGCCGACCAATGGGCATGATGCACTCCTGCATCAGTGGCTATAAAAGGGTTAAGGAGCTGGGTCAGAGAAGGGCAGCAGGCAGAGCTGCTGAAGGAATCTAGGAGGCTGACCGGACTGCATGAACACCTGCAGGGAACAAAGACAAGGATTTTGAGTTTCAATTCATGTAGGGATCAAACTGACTAAGCATGAAACCCCAGGTGTATCCTATATGATTTTGTCTAACTCAGGGTGCGTCCTATATATGTGAGTGCATCTTATACAAGAGGATTTACAGGATACATAAAGTACACAACACAGTATGATAAAATGTAGAGAAGGAAAAATGTGTGAATGTACATTTGAGTTATATCTAAGGATGAAAGTAATTGACTAAATTGAGTCCATAAGATGTTCATTCGTGACCTATCAAACATAGGTTTGCATAGGGGGATCTCTGGGTCTTTGGAACTTGGAAATTCCTGACATCAGGGAAACCCTAAATTCTTCCAATCCTGAATACATAACTTCATCCAGTACCTTACATTACAATAATATCGGACAGTGAGCCAATCAGACAATGTAGATCTTTTTTTTTTCAGTCACTGACAGAATTCCCTGAATAGCCTCAAGGCAGTAGACAACCAGTTCGAACGTTGTTTGAACGTCTCTAAATGCCTGCCCCCAAATATAGATCCACATTTCACACATGATAATAAAGCAAACAGCCGAGCAGAAAAGATGGTCTATGCACAACTATATGAGTCATTCCTTTCGCATGACTGCACCTAAATTCCAGCACCTGTTTCATCATGTTCTATTTTGGACGATGATTCAACACAAGATACATTTTATACCAAAAGCCTGCTGGAATATGGCACAAGAGGGGAAGGGTGCAGAGAGAGGGAGGAGGGAAGCTCTGAGGGTGTAATAGTTAAAAACTAGACGTGTTCTAGATACAACAGATGAAAGCTGATGATAAATTTTGTCTTTTGCAGGCAGTGTAGCGTGGACAAGGCCTCTAATGCTGTTAGCTTTGATGTGCTCTGTGTTTTTTACACCTTCTCTATCGGTGCTTTCAGAAACAGGCTGTGACTGAGACTTTAAGGGTCGATATATGCCTTAATGTATCAAGCCCATTGATTGACATGATGCACCAATGAAGCTCTGGTCAGCATGATACATAAATGCAGTCCTGGCAATACCTCTTTAAGGGGTATATGATACTTCATGATACCAATGCAGCACTGGTGAGTTACTCGCCAGTCTTACATGTATATTGCTGCATCGTGCCAACCATTTAATAAGGGGTTTATAAACAACACTCTCTATCTCTCTTTCCATTGACCTGCCTCTCTTTCCCTTCTCTTTCCATTGGACTGCCCTAGTTCCATATAATTTAATTTGTTGGCTTAAAACTATAAACATTTGCTCCCCTGGCATTCTCCTACATACAGAGTTAAAAGTACAACATGTACCGTAATACATGTAGTTTGGCGTATAAGGCGTGGCTTAGATGCGAGGATAAGCCTCCCCTGTGCCTTTAAATGGAATCAGCCTTAAGTCAGGGTGCGTCGTATAGGCGAGGATTGCATTATATAGAACAGTACTAAACTAAACTGCTTAAAATGCGCCCAACAGGATGGGCTTGAGTTAGGGGTTCACTCTATATGCTGGGTATTATTGTAGGCTTGAGTTAGGGGTCCACTCTGTAAGCTGGGTGTTAAGGTAGGCTTGAGTTAGAGTTTCACTCTATATGCTGGGTATTATGGTAGGCTTGAGTTAGGGGTTCACTCTATCTGCTGGGTGTTATGGTAGGCTTCAGTTAGGGGTGGACTCTATATGCTGGGTGTTATGGTAGGTTTGAGTTAGGGGTTCACTCTATATGCTGGGTATTATGGTAGGCTTGAGTTAGGGGTCCACTCTGTAAGCTGGGTGTTAAGGTAGGCTTGAGTTAGAGTTTCACTCTATATGCTGGGTATTATGGTAGGCTTGAGTTAGGGGTTCACTCTATCTGCTGGGTGTTATGGTAGGCTTCAGTTAGGGGTGGACTCTATATGCTGGGTGTTATGGTAGGTTTGAGTTAGGGGTTCACTCTATATGCTGGGTGTTATGGTAGGCTTGAGTTAGGGGTTCACTCTATATGCTGGGTATTATGGTAGGCTTGAGTTAGGGGTCCACTCTACATGCTGGGTGTTAAGGTAGGCTTGAGTTAGGGGTTCACTCTATATGCTGGGTGTTATGGTAGGCTTGAGTTAGGGGTTCACTCTATATGCTGGGTGTTATGGTAGGCTTGAGTTAGGGGTTCACTCTGTATGCTGGGTATTAAGGTAGGCTTGAGTTAGGGGTCCACTCTATCTGCTGGGTGTTATGGTAGGCTTGAGTTAGGGGTTCACTCTATATGCTGGGTGTTATGGTAGGCTTGAGTTAGAGGTTCACTCTGTATGCTGGGTATTATGGTAGGCTTGAGTTAGGGGTTCACTCTATATGCTGGGTATTATGGTAGGCTTGAGTTAGGGGTTCACTCTATATGCTGGGTGTTATGGTAGGCTTGAGTTAGGGGTGGACTCTATATGCTGGGTGTTATGGTAGGCTTGAGTTAGGGGTTCACTCTATATGCTGGGTATTATGGTAGGCCTGAGTTAGGGGTGGACTCTATATGCTGGGTATTATGGTAGGCTTGAGTTAGGGGTTCACTCTATATGCTGGGTGTTATGGTAGGCTTGAGTTAGGGGTGGACTCTATATGCTGGGTATTATGGTAGGCTTGAGTTAGGGGTCCACTCCATATGCTGGGTATTATGGTAGGCTTGAGTTAGGGGTTCACTCTATATGTGGGTATTATGGTAGGCTTGAGTTAGGGGTTCACTCTATATGCTGGGTATTATGGTAGGCTTGAGTTAGGGGTTCACTCTATATGTGGGTTTTATGGTAGGCTTGAGTTAGGGGTTCACTTTATCTGCTGGGTATTATGGTAGGCTTGAGTTAGGGGTCCACTCTATATGCTGGGTTTTATGATGGCAGCCTATAGTATGCATCATACATCAATTTTACCATCATGAATATTTCACTGCTGCAGTTGATAATGGCTTTTATAAATTGAACTCTGAGGGAAAAAGTGTGCAGGAGTGTGTGTGTGTATGTGGGGGGGGGGGGTGTTCTGAGGGTATTATTATAGATGGGTAGGTGCGACCATCAACACTGACAACAAATAATAAGTCCATATGGCACTTCTCGGCTCTCCATTAAACCCTTTAAGGGCAGTGTGATGCTTTACTGCATCGTGCTCATTCTGTTACATGGATACAGCCCTGGCGAGTAACTCACCACAGCTACATCCATGTATCATACCATGGGGATGATACATGGATACAGGCCTGGTGAGTAACTCACCACAGCTACATCCATGTATCATACCAACCCTATGGGGATGATCGGCATGATGCATACCAACGCTATGGGTATGATAGAGGTATTCCCGAAGGGTCGGCATGATGCATGAAGGCAGCCCTGGCGAGTAGACTCGCCAGGGCTGCATTCATGCATCATGCCGACCAATGGGCACGATGCACTAATGCATCAGCGATCCTTAAAGGTCTTAAAGCATCCACCATAGTGTAAGGTGAACACATAAATCATCATAACCCAATCAGCTCCGCCTCAAAAACCGGCCACTTACACCGACCTAACCCAATTTGTACCCCGCCGCCACTGTGTCCAAACCTCACTGAGATAAAGTACCACATTAAGGTGCACATGATGCCCACAGGTAAATGGTCGGCATGATGCATGGTGGCCTAAATAAATAAATAAATAAATAAATAAATAAATAAGTAAATAAATAAATAAGTAAATAAATAAGTAAGTAAATAAATAAATAAGTAAATAAATAAATAAACAAGTAAGTAAATAAATAAGTAAATAAATAAATAAATAATTGCTACATATTCTAGTAGATAATTCAGTATGAAAATCCTTGCACTTGTACATATTTACTGACTGTTATGGTATATGAGCTTCGGTCAATAAACACTGTTAAAAAAATGCATTGAAGTCCCTATTCATAGTACATTATACATTATATAGTGGGCAGACTGGACTAGAGAAGTAATTAAAGTAGCCAGTCAAGTCCATTTCCATGCATGCGTGATGGAAACCAAGAGCATTTTTGCATTATGCTACATTTGGAGGGTTTAAGCCATCGAGCAACCCCCGCAAGCAGCTCCCCTAGCGGCGAGCATCTCCCGCCCCCTCTAGCGGGAGGGCAGGGAAACACCATGTGCGGGGAGTCCATGGGGGGCCCGGCCTGAGTCTGCCGGCCTTGTTTTAAAGCTTTGTTGCTACTTTCTAATGACTAGCCTTCAGCCGCAATTACCTAGTAACGTGAGTTGTAGGCTTTGTTGTGAGAGATTACAAGGTTAAGGCCCCCCAGTATGGGGCGCGGCTTTGTCCCTGTACACAGGGGAGGGGCGGGAGGGGATCAATTGACGACTGGGGAAGCTAAACTAGAGCACAGGTTCGTTACGGTGCTCAGGGCATAGCGAGCGGGCGGGGTGAGCTGGTAACCCTGTAAGTGCAGCATTTTTGTCATGATGCATGTATGATAACCGACACTGCATCCAAGCATCGTGCTTACCCTATATGGGGCTGATACACTCCCAGAGGTTTGGCATGATGCACCACTGAAGTGCTGATAAGAGCACAGAGCCTATTATGTTGCTAAGGGTATGCGGGGAGGGCTGGATTTAACCCCTATAGCTCTTCAATTGCACCTCTTGGATGCAATTTCAGCATGATGCATCGATGCTGACCAATATTGCACCCATGTATCATGCCAACGCTATGAGCTTGATGCACTACCCGGAGGGTCGGCATGATGCGCTAATGAAGTGCTGGTGAGTAGACTCGCCAGCACTTCATTGGTGCATCATGACGACCAAGGAGCCTGAACCTGGAGGCATCATGCGGCCCTTAACGGGTTCTAGGGTTAGGGTGTGAGTCCATAACGCCTGTACAGCATATGGAGCTGTGTGTCATCCCTGTGTGTGTAGTACCATCTGACGCCTGCAGGGGGCGTCACCAATGATCTCAGTGAAGCCTTTTGATGTGGTGTGTTGGAGGTGACCAAGGCTGACGTTCATGTTGGTGATAATATATAGAGGTGCCGACCTTGTATTTACACTCTGCTATTCCAGTGTAGCTGCATACATCTTTTAAATGCTTTATCATGGGTGAGTGAGTAATAAGTGTTTAATGCCAATTTGACAACTAAGGTCTTATTTATGTTTTCAAATTTACTCGAGAAAAAGAAATAGATTTACACACTAAAGGTTTTATTCTTGGAGAGAAAACTACATTACATAATTTCACAGATGGATGTGTCAGTGCCTTGACTTCTTGTAATACTTTTTTTAAGGAAATAGCTAGTAAAATAACTGACGTTTATCTGACCAGTGGGAACATACATGACTCACAGGTAAATTTATATCCACGCTCTAAATTGGTCAGGAGAATATTACTTTAGTATCAAATCAAATGAATATGAAGCCTTGTGGGTTGAATTTCCACGAGGCAATTCTGCAATTTCTCTATCACTAAAAGATACAGTCATTAGAAAGGTGCTTGGTTGTTTTACTTCGTGCATTGTCATATTCATTAAATAGAAAGCACATCATTTTTTTTTTCAGGCACTTATTCAATTTTCACACGTCCCTATTGCCTACAAAAAACTTTCTCCGATCCAAGCTTCTTGGACTACAAGTTTCTTAAACTACCTCTTACTTCATAATGCTCCGGGTTACATTGCCAAGAGCTCCCAAATCGTCCAATTGTGTAAACGGTAAGGGGAGATGGGAATAAAACTCCTTTCTATCACTGAAAGATATTGAATGTAAACGCTTTTCATACACTCCTACACGATAATGATTTATGTATAAAGTCCAACGAGGAAGATGTTCAAGTAAATAATCAACAAGTAAAAATTCTCAAGAAAATAACCCCCCCCCCACTCGCTCCCATATGGGCCGGCATAATAACTTTGTAACGTCCTCATAAATCCCTTGGGGCTTCTAGGTTACAAAAAAAAATGCTACTTAAGCCATGCTTAATACACTGCGCCCCTCTGTAACTCTCTGCTCTAATAACACAGTGTGCCGTGGGGCTTGGAGGACAAGATGGTAGCTCTCACCAGCGGGGGGTCGGGGCATGCAGACAGAGGCATTGTTAACCCATTTAGGATATTAAGGAAAATATTGTATGAAGCCAATTTTGATCGCCAAGATACTCTTAAACAGTGCTGCACAGTAACTTAGCAGCGTTGTGAATCTGATATATAATGTTGATCCTGAAGGGTCGGCATGATGCATGAATGTAGCCCTGGCGAGTTACTAGCCAGGGCTACATTCATGCATCATGCTGACAAAGATCATAGAACTATGTTGCCCCTACAAGGGTTAGGGGGTTGGGAGGTGAAGGCAGAAGCATCAGGCACGACCCTGACACAATTGTTACACCTTTTTATGAGGTTAGATCGGCAGCAGAGCGGCCTGGGGTGGGTCGGGCTGGGGTGGGGTGAGCCCTGTCTGGGTGACGCCCCATGCTTTAACCCTTTAAGGTTATTTGATACATGAATGGATTCTACCATTTTGTCATGATACACGGAAGCAGTCCTGGTGAGTAACTCACAAAGCCTTCATCCATACATCATGTCGACCCCATGGCGTTCATGATGCACCAATGAAGTGCTAGTGAATAAACTTGCCAGCACTTCATTGGTGCATCATGACGACCATGAAGCTTGATGCGGCCGCTTGTGCACGGCCACATTATGCCTATTGCATGGTCATCATAAAGTACCCATGAAATGCCGGCGAGCTGATCTGCTCGCTATCACTTCATTGGAGCATCATGCCGACCCTCCAGGCATGTATCAATCATGTAGGGTCGGCATGAAGTATGAATGTAGCCCTGGCGAGGTATGTATCATGAGGACCAATGGGCATGATGCATTAGCGGCCCTTAAAGGGTTAAATGCCGTCTCCCGGTGCTTTAATTGACCCCTGTGTTTGCCGATGCAGACAATAGCTGAGACCTGAGGACGATCGATGAGGTTATTGGACGCGTGGTGTGCCCCGCCCAATTACCCCATCGTCACGGGGGCCATCTGATCTCTACACACACCTCAACTCCCATGGACCAGGCTCATAACTGGGGAGGGGGTGTCATTTCAGGTTTATTGAAGGAAAAGAGTTTCACCCTAAATGATGCAAAGGTTGAGATGATTATAAGCTACATGTCAGTTTCTACAGTTTGAGTTTCTGACATTTATAAATGGTTTTAGAGAGAAAAAGCATAACAGAAATACATACTTTGTTTCACAAAACAAACGCTTGAATCAGCGTAGAAATCAGGCCACTTGCATTTGTTTCATGAAATTCCACAGTTTTATTGATTAAGTTCTGTATATGGAAATCGAACTGCCCCACGACGGTGGCTAGTTAGGATTTGCGACTCTGCTTATCATAAATGCCATGGTATGAAAACATTGCACTGTACCGAACATGACAAGGTATGGATGGGGGAGGGAGTGTAGAAGGCCTATTGAAACATTGTCACAATTAGAGGGATTGTAGCATTTTGTGCATGGGAGTATGATCATGTCTTTATTGAATGGGGTACTGGTGGAGCGAGCAAAAAGACCAAATTTTCTTATTGTGGGGTCCGTTAGGGAGAAAGAGGTGGGATCTGCCAGGGGGTTCGTAAGGGGTGACAGGAAGCAAAACATACACTGTCAAGCCGTGATTAGTATGTGGTCGCAAGGTAAGCCCCTTACCCCCTCACAACCCCCCCCCCATATCACCTCCCCCCTCCTTGTCACCTTCCCCCCCCCCCTTCCTCACATACCCCCTGGAGGGCATGGCCCCGGGGTCCGTGTAACCCGACCCCTGTGGGTCGGCACCTGTTTGTCTTTGTGTCGGGGCACGGTAATTAAATTCCATCCGTTAATTGCCCCCTGCCCCCCCCACCACCAACATCCCTATCCCTGTGGTTTCTTCAGCTGACCGGGAGGGTAGGCTGATAGGTGGAGGGAGGGGTTGGTGTCATGGGGCCCGCCCTTGACCCTTTTTGGAAATTATGCTCAAGGCTTCCAGCTAATTTTTTTTATCAATTCTAAAAGCTCAGTTTGATTTATCAATGGGAGATGCTGAGGTGCATCATGATGATTCCTTTGGGAGTGCATCATGCCATGCAATTGGCATGATGCACTGATGCCATGATGCATTAAACGTGCTGCATTCATACATCATGAAGACAAAAGGGTGATGAATTAGCCACCTTTAAAGGTGGTTAATGCATCATGCCGACCCTACAGGGTCGATACAGTCCCGGAGGGTCAGCATGATGCTCCAATGAAGTGCTGGCGAGCAGGCTCACAAGCACTTCATTGGTGCATCATGCCGACCAATGGGCATGATGCACTGCTGCATTAGCAGCATTCATTAGCAGCATTGAAAGGGTTACTGCATGGTTATGTCTTTAAAGGTTTATCTTAATTGGGCCATACGCCGGGGGTAGACAGGGGTAATCAGACAACTAACGGGCAAACATAAAATCAGCACCCCCGACCCGCCCTCCACACACACACACCCAATACCATAAACTGATCCTGACTCTCACACCCAACTCCTACCTAAACAGATGGTACAATGTGTGTGCTCTTCCCAACTTGTGAATTTGGAAGGTCAGCTTGAAGCCTGGGCTTTGCTCGGAAGCCATCAAATATGCCTCATCAGTGGTTTACCTTGAACAACACATGTACTAGGCAACCATGTATTTGAATCCTGAGGCAGGCTCTCATTTCTACACCACTTTTTTTTCTGACTGTTTCTCATTTCTATACTACTTACATATGTGAAGCCTGAGATTATTTCCCATTTCTATACCACTTACATATGTGAAGCCTGAGACTGTTTCCCATTTTTGTACTACTTACACATGTGAAGCCTGAGATTGTTTCCCATGTCTATACTACTTACATATGGGAACCCTGAGACTGTGTCTCCATTTTTATACCACTTACATATGTGAAGCCTGAGACTGTGTCCCCATTTTTATACCACTTACATATGTGAAGCCTGAGACTGTTTTCCATTGTTTGTACTACCCACATATGTGAAGCCTGGGACTTGTTACCCATTTCTATACTACTTACATATGTGAAGCCTGAGACTGATTCCCATTTCTCTACTTACATATGCGAAGCCTGAGACTGATTCCCATTTTTGTACTACTTACATATGTGAAGCCTGAGACTGTTACCCCTTTATATACTACTTACATATGTGAAGCCTGAGACTGATTCCCATTTCTCTACTACTTACATATGCGAAGCCTGAGACTGATTCCCATTTCTCTACTACTTATATATGCAAAGCCTGAGATTGTGTGCAAGTTCTCTACTACTTACATATGTGAATCCTGAGACTGATTCCCATTCATACACTACTTACATATGTGAAGCATGAAACTCGCCCCCGTTCGTATACTATTGGGCCTGACCAGTGTTACCTTTTTCTATACAAGTTAGTGAATTTGCGGTGCATTTTTGTGTTCAATCTACACTTGTGATCTATCCTGATTACCATATCTACGGTGTAACTCACGAAGGAACGCTGACAAAACAACTGAGTCACTCTTCACAGATGAATACCTGACTTGTTTTTGAGTACTCAGTCAATCTATCATTTATACCCTGAACGAATTTCAGTTTGTATTTCTACCATTCAAAACACCTGTGATGTATTTTTAGGTGGCCTGGGTCTGGCTTTCTATATGACAGCAGAATTGTGTTTTGTTATGCCATATCAACAGAAGGTCATGCATTATTTGATATATACCTTTACCGATTAGCATTTCACAACAGAGGATAACGACCAATAAATCATCTTTTATAGCCACTCAGTCACTCAATATTTCATGTAAATTCTTCTGTTGTAAGTTAATATATCTGAATTAAATAGTGAATTTGAGCCCCCACACATGGATGGCATATACAAACAACACCTCCTACCTTATTCAAAATCCATAAAAATTCAACCACTAAAAGGGGCCAAAAGCACTTCACAATATGGCGCGTTATTTAAATCTTTAGGTACATTTATTCAAAATAGAACTTTTAGAAGAAGAAAGAAGAAAATGCCAATGGCACCTGTCTTGTGTAACTCTGATGAGTACAAGCCCTGACAAAACAATATAATGGCACGCATACAGCCAAGAATATGGACATATCAAATCGGACTCTTTTGTAACTGAACTACCCCCTCCCAAGAAATACATTAAGTGGTGAGATGGAAAGATTTAGTGCTGGCGTCCTCTTCCTCTGACAAGTCAACCATGATCAACAACCCCATCAAAGAAAATACCTGTCACGGACCACTTGGCATCAGATCCTCCCTCCAAACTCCAACAAGGATGACTTGGCATATGATGACCCCCCCCCCAACACCCTCTCTCTCACCCTTTAAAGGCCGCTAATGCATCAATGCATCACGCCCATTGGTCATCATGATGCGTAACTTGCCAGGGTTCAAGCTGTTCCTACGCCTACGTGGTTGTGACACCCCGGAGGGTCAGCATGATGCTCAAATGAAGTGATGGTGAACAGACTCACCAGCACTTCATTGGTGCATCATGCCAACCCATGGGCATGATGCACTCCTGCATCAGCAGCCATTAAAG
Organism: Acholoe squamosa; assembly: GCA_949317995.1. Taxonomy (NCBI): domain Eukaryota; kingdom Metazoa; phylum Annelida; class Polychaeta; order Phyllodocida; family Polynoidae; genus Acholoe; species Acholoe squamosa. The sequence goes on along the minus strand of OX439039.1, from coordinate 84,417,558 downwards.
GGTAAACAACACCCATCTATTGAGGCAGTGGACAGATTGGTGTAGGGATCAGGTTACCTTGGTTACACCACATTCAGCGTCTCCGGTGTCGCAGTGTTTGTGTGCCGCAGGCCAAAGGGCAATCTGAGACGCAGGGTGGCGACCGGTCCCAAAAGGGTCGGCATGATGCACCAATGTCGCACCACTGGCGAGTTACTCACTGGGGCTAGATAAGTGCATCGTGACGACACAGGAAATTGAACCTAAAGGCATGTATCAAGCTGCCTTTGAAAGGTTAAGACTTAAAAGTGACAATGGCATTCTTGGAGTCAGTCATCCGTGACAGAGAGGCTGTGTACAAAGATCAAAGAAAGCCACAGGAGAGCAAACAATCAACTAGTGCAGTTACCTAAATACCATGTAGTGCAGTTACCTAAATACCATTGACTTCATGTGATGAAGGTACCTAAATGTCCTCCGATCACAGGGGCAGGTACCTAAATCACATTAACCAACGCAGTAGTACCTAAATATCCTGCCAGTGGAGTTAGTTTTAAGTTAACCCTTTAAGGACGGAATGATGTTTCAAGACTTCACTTTAACAGGGATGTAAGTCAGACTGTTTGAAACATTCTGAAGATACATTTAGAAATCCTGCATTTAGTGTAAAACATTATCAAAACTCTGATGCAAGAAAGGTAATTTGGTTAAATCTATTAGAGACGTCTGGTTAAAAAAAGAAATCTGAAACAGACAAAATTCTGAAAACTTACATCCCTGCTTTAATGCATCATGATGTGAAAGCATCATTGGGTGTGTATTGGTGCACTGACCCTTCAGGGATTTATCAACCAGATAGGTTTGGCTGTTACATTTTTGGCAGGTACATCTACGTATAGTCAAGACAAAAGGGCCACACGGTGCATTACTGTAGGCCTGCTTCGTGGGCTGAGTACAGTATTTAGGTTCTATGTGGCACTTAACTCTGTAAGGGCCGCTGTGTCCATTGGTCGTCATAAGGTGCCAAGGAAGTGCTGACGAGCAGTCTCATCAACACTCCATTGGGACTGTGTCAACACTATAGGGTCGGCTTGAATTATCTCTGATGAGTTACTCACCAGGGCTAATTCATGCATCAGGAAGATCAATGTGCATGATGGATTAATGCATCAGCGGCCCTTAAAGGGTTAAGCGACAACGAGAGATCTTGTCACTCCACCCTTACACCACCTCCTCCCCACCATTACCACTAGTATACACCTTTTATGACCAGCACCCCAGCCTCAAGTACTCCACATCTCCAGGGTTAATTACCCCTGTACTTAAGACAAGGTATTGCTTGATTGACATACCTTTGTGTGTGGGTGCATCCTCCAGGCTTTTAGCCCCAGCCCCAATTTGTACCATACATACCGCCCACCTATCTAAAACAGGAGATGTGCTTCTCCAGGGGGTGTCTGTGATTAGGTACCTAGTTTAACCCTTTTAGGGTCCCTGATGCATTAACGCATCATACCCATTGGTCGTCATGATGCATCAATGTAGCCCTGGCGAGTTTCTCGCAAGAGCTACATTCATACATCATGCCGACCCTACGGGGTTGATACACAAACCCCCAGAGGGTCGGCATCATGCACCAGTAAAGTGCTGGCGAGCAGTCTCGCCAGCACTTCATTGGTGCATCAAGACGACAAATGGGTATGATGCACTCCTACATCAGCGGCCTTTCATGGGTTAAGTTAGAAGGTACACCACTCTGTACAAAGGGGGGTGTAATTGCTCACCCTGCAAATTCTCTTTCTGCTCATTTCATCTCCTGTCAGGGTCAAAAGAGCAGGCAATCACCCCCGCCATTCTACATACTTTTTACATACACAGCAGATGGTATTTTCGGTAACATAATTGAAATATACGCCATTGCCATATGTATCTTAACCAAAGTATTGACAGTGTATTGAAGCAGTTTATTTCTTCACCCCGCCTACTATATACCCAGAAGTACGCATTTATGTTTAAAGAGACTTTTCCTCGACCTTTATTTTTGCTATCTATTGTGATTTTAATTGTATGTAGGCTTCTACAAACACATCCCCTGTGCTAAAAATGATTATGAGAGAACATTCAATACTTAACATATGACATGGAGCCCACTGATGACTGCTTAACCACAACCTACGTACACTTACTGCCAGCCCTCCAGCAATACCCATGTTTAACTCTGCTAATCACGAGGTGTAAACCTCCCATCGTCTGTTGAAGGCGACCTGAGTGAATGGCCAAGCTCTGCTGATGCTCACACACCCAACCTTCCCTTGAAATCAGGTCTCCTTTAACATTTAGATATGTCAAGCCTACACAACACTTTTTTCATCACTCAAAGTGGTTTAAGAGATGTATATAGTGCAGAAGCGTAGGAAGCAAATCTTCATTGGGGGGCCCAGCAGGGGCCCCACCACGACCACCTTGAATTGTCGGCTTAAGCATAATAGCGCCTATACATACTTATATAGAATTTGTATAGAAAAGTACTTTTGGATGATTTTAGGTCTGTTTTTAGGTCTGTTTTGAGACCCCCATTTTCCCGATCCCATTGATATATCAATCTAATTTGAGATACAAAGTTTTAGCTTCTTGTTTAATTCATTATGAATTCTTTTGGGGGGCCCAGAGATACTCAGGCCCCGCCTCCTTTGTGATTGGGGGCCCAGGCCCCCCCCCCCTGGCCCCCCTTTTCCTACGCCCCCGTTAGTGTATGCATGATCCTTCTGTAGTGCCTTTCTTTATAGCGTCCATTTAGGACTGCCCTTTTACATGTAGGGCCTACTGTAGTGCCCTTCTATATAGCGTCCATTTAGAGCCTAGTACTTGTAGCCCCCCCTTAGTGCCCTTCTATATAGCGTCCATTTAGGGCAGCCATATTACATGTAGGGCCCGCCTGTAGTGCCCTTCTATAGTGTCCATTTAGGGAGGCCCTATTACATGTAGCCCTCCCTGTAGTGCCCTTCTATATAGCATCCATTTAGGGCAGCCATATTACATGTAGGGCCCGCCTGTAGTGCTCTTCTATAGTGTTCATTCAGGGTAACCCTATTACATGTAGGGCCCGCCTGTAGTGCCCTTCTATAGTGTCCATTTAGGGAGGCCCTATTACATGTAGCCCTCCCTGTAGTGCCCTTCTATATAGCATCCATTTAGGGCAGCCATATTACATGTAGGGCCCGCCTGTAGTGCTCTTCTATAGTGTTCATTCAGGGTAACCCTATTACATGTAGGGCCCCCTGTATTGCCCTTCTATATAGCATCCATTTAGGACAGACCTATTACACAGAGGGTCCTCCAGGCGGCTCAGTGCCACCCTCCACCCCCCACAGCGACCTCTGACAGGCCCATCAGGAACCACGACTACTCACCCCGGCTTTTAACGTTAGTCATCTCAAGTCTGCGCCACACCCACTCACCCATACTATGTAGGGTTTAAACCTTTAAAGTATCCATAATGCCTTAAGGCACTAGACCCATGTGTCTTCATGATGCATGAATGCAGCCCCGGTGAATCTTTTAGCAACGGCTGCATTCATCACATCAGACATACTAGATTGATACACTCCCAAAGAACCTACCATGGTACACCAACACGGTGCTGAAAAGTCTTGATTATCTATTAGTCTTTTTCTTTATCCATTTTCCATTATATTTTGCCAATACTGTATAGGTGGATCATGGCGACAATCCAACCCAATTCATTGATGTATCGTGCTGTCATTGTAGGGTTAAAAGCACAAATTTCCTGATGTCTGTATCAGAGTCCACAAATATATGAATGTTTTATCGTGCTAATGTAGGCTAGAAACATAAAGAATGCCATAGTGGATATTGTCACAGGGATGGAGGGAGAATGTGGGTGGTCGTGGTGGGCCGAGGGTTAACACAGAATTGCTGTAGACCTGCTGTGGGATGGGAAGGATTAAAGTAGGATTGCTGTGGGATGGGAAAGGGTTAAGGTAGGATTGCTGTAGACCTGCTGTAGGATGGGAAGGGTTAAGGTAGGATTACTGTTGACCTGCTGTAGGATGGGAAGGGTTAAGGTAGGATGGCTGTAGGCCTGTTGTTGGATGGGAGGGGTTAAAGTAGGCCTACTGTAGGCCTGCTGTGGGAAGGGAAGGGTTAAGGTACAACTGCTGTAGGCCTGCAGTGGGATGGGAAGGGTTAAGGTAGGCCTACTGTAGGCCTGTTGTGGGATGGAAAGGGTTAAGTATGATTGCTGTAGGCCTGCTTTGTTTGTTTGTTTACTTTTACGTCCGCCATCAAGGAGGCCTGCTGTGGGATGGGAAGGGTTAAGGTAGGCCTACTGTAGGTCTGTTGTGGGATGAAAAGGGTTAACGTAGGATTGCTGTAGGCCTGCTGTGGGATGGGAAGAGTTAAGGTATGATTGTTGTAGGCATGTTGTGTGGGAAGGGTTAAGGTAGGCCTACTGTAGGCCTGCTGTGGGATGGGAAGGGTTAATGTAGGATTGCTGTAGGCCTGCTGTGGGTTGGGAAGGGTTAAGCCGCTGGCAGTGCAAATGTCTTAATGCCATCTGTTGCCATGGAGACGAGAAAGCTGCGAGACTGCAGATCCATTAGTGAGTGTCAGGCTGAGTGGTTGTGGGTGTGTGGGTGGGGGGTGCATGACACTGTAAGTAGATCTGTGTGTGGGGGGGGGGTTGGGCGACAGCAGGGCTTTCCCCTGAACCTTCCAGTAGCCCACAGAGAAGGTCTAGATGTGGAGGTGCTACTCTATATACAACAACACGAGCTAATCATGCTGTACCACAGAAACTACTGCTCACCATGGTTACCTCACTATGGTTACCTGTACCCATAGTTACCGACTCCATAGTTACAATCTATACAACAGTACCTTCAAGATACTGTTTCTCTTTGGTCAAAGTTATTGTAAGGACAACAAAAAGTAGGAAGTATTGAGGATTGATTTCTAGCAGGATATTAAATAGTGTATAAATGAAAGATTTCTTACAAAATAAGGAAATCTGTGTGTACTTTTCGTCATAGAGAATAGAGATTGATATGGTTAGCCAGAGAGGACCTGATAGCTGAGGCAGGCTAGGTTATCTATTGCAGGGCTCGGTGTTTCGTTCTTGATGTTCACCTTGGATATAAATACTTTATGCCTATCTATGGACAGTCAATGTGAGGCGGCCAAGGGCAGGACTTGGTGCCGTTTGGGCTGTCTTTATAGCCGGGGTAAAAGTGGCCAATGTCTATAAACAGGCACACCTGAACAGTAACTTCTGGTCATGTCATATTTGGCATTGGTATCATCATTTAAGGGCTGCCTAAGACAAGGCCCCGCCCTAACCATGCTACACATTGTGGTGGACACAACTCTATGATGGATTCTGCCAGTCAGGAATCATTATGTGTAAAGCATGCTGAAAAGGGACAAGATTTAACTCTTGGTTGATGATTTACCTGAGAGAGTCACTACAGTGTTGCCGAAAACCTTTTATTGATGCAGGCCACATTCGCCATGGCATCTTATGCAGGCCATTTCCTGCTCACGCAGGCCATGTGATTATTGATATCTAAGGTACCTATATGAAGTTCATAACTGAATAGAAAATACTCAAATATAAAACATCTTCACAAAAAAGGCCCTATTTTTACTTCTGATGGTCGGATTTGAAAAATTCTTTCGCATTTAGAAAGCAGAAATCATGCCAGGCCAGAATGGCCCGCGTGGCAAGACCCTTCGCTGGCCATTAGGATTCTACGCCGGTATCATTTCGGCAATACTGCACTAGGTGAGCAGGATCTACAGACGGATAAAGCTTGGCAATGGCAGGTTCATGCATTTGGAGGACACTTAAGTCTTATTTACAAACAGGGATCTAACTGGAATTTACATTTCGAATTTCCTGTCTTTCCCTGTGCTTTCCTATGACAAAGCAGATTTTCCCAGCACATCGGCAAACAGACTGACATAAATGTCCTGATTGATTGAATTGAAAGGTTTTTAGCGATTTGATGGTGGGTTATTCAGGTCTGAATGCTTCTTCTCCATGCTTCCAACAACGAATTTCTTTTTAAATCCCTGTTTTCCCCTGCTTTTGCGATTTTTCCTTTGTTTCCCGGTATGTATAGAGGGCCTCGCTATTCTAGCATTCCATGGGAGATTCCATATCCAACTCCCCTGCTGATATTGCCTAACAGAAGTCTAAAAATTTCCCTAAAATTAGTTTAGTTTTAATAACCAAGGTAGTTCAATTTTAAATCTTTAGAATGTAGAAAGAATCTTATATTGCTAACCCCAAAAGAATAACCTCCCCTAACAGTTATACTACAATAAGACTTTCCACATTTAAACTCTTAGATTGCCTGGATGGCAAGGAATACTACAGGGTTGTGCAAGCACTTGTCTTTGAAAGGCTCAGAGCTGTTGGGACAACTTGAGACGTGACAGGTATCTGTTCCCATCCCTACTTTAAAGATCCCTTACTCTCCAATGGCGTCACACATTTCAGTTTTCTTTGTCTTAGACGACAACAAAACATCACTACTTGTGGATTCCGAGTGGATCGTTTATTTATTACCGACAACCTTTCTCTTTCTCACCTTGGGGAGACAGATAGGGAGAGCAAGTAGGAACAACTTTAGAAGAACTGAGACGGAAATAGAAAAGGAGGCTGGGAATATTGAAGCAATTTTCTATACATGTGAAGTGGAAATGTGTCAGAATTAAAAGCATAACTGAAATCAGTGCTCCACGATATTAGTGGAGGAAGAATTAATAAAGATTTAATCCTCTTGATGATTCAGGTTCTGTGTATCAGTTGTCATGATGCACCAATGAGGTGCTGGTGCTTAACTCGCCAACAATGCCTTGGTGCATCATATTGACCCATTCAGGAATGTATGAACGCACTAAGAACGTTATTAGAGAGGTTAAGATTATGACATGTTCGGCAAGGTATGCATGTATACATCTTCATCATTGCTAAGGTATGTACTACACATTTTACATGTTACAAGTAGGCAAATCATGAATTTAACTCATTGAGGGCTAGCGTCGACTAGAGTGGACAGCATGGCAGGCCTAGCGTCGACTATAGTGGACAGCATGGCAGGCCTAGCGTCGACTATAGTCGACGCCCATTATATAGGATTAGTATAGGAATTGAAAATAGGCTAAGGCAACAATTTTTGCTCTGCCCTTAAAGGGTTAAGTGCCATAGACTATAATATTTGAGAAGGCAAAATGGAACACTGCACCATGTTACACTGTAAGGGTTGAAATCCAGTTGAAATGTGGGTACAATGGTATTGGTTATAAGAAAGTACACAGAGGAGTAGAGCTTAAAAGCCCAGGTGAAATCTTGGATGCATAGTTTTAGCTGCTAGGATATCATAGACAAAGCCTTAATGTCATTAGACGCCTACTCCAGTGTGTATGGGCAGAGACAGGTGGGTCTGAGTCCCCTGGGGACTCTTACTACAGGGACTGGAGGAAGCCTTAAGTGCTGCCCTGGATTTTAGGCGGATTTCCTGTGGGGTTCTCGTCTTCTGTTTTTAAATACCTTCTTTGAAACGATTTAAAACTTAAAAAGGCATTGGGTTGGTATGAAAAAGGAATCCCTCCACGATCAAGCACCTTAACCCACTGCAGTGCTACATCACTCGTAGCCCTGGTGAGTTACTCGCCAGAGATGCATTCATGCATCATGTTGACCCTATGGGAACAACACACTTCTGAAGGGTCGGCGTGATGAGCCAATGTAGTGCTGGCGAGTAGTTGCCAGCACTGCATTGGTGCATCATGCTGACCAAGGGAGCATCATGGAGGCATCATGCTGTAACTAAAGGGTTAACAGCAGGTGCAGCTGGAGTAGCTCTGAGCAGCTCGATGTGTGGGGAGCAATACGAGCAGACCCTCAGGACCTGCTCCTTGGCTGGCGGCTGGAGGTAGAGGGTGGGTGGGTAGACTGCATGGAGAGGGTACCTATCTCTACAACTGGGTCTTCCCCTTCTCTCTTCACCCTTCGAAATATCTGTAACCCATTAAGGGCAGTGTGGTGTCTGATAATTTCATGCTTGTTTCTGAACATGATGAGATCCAATGCAACTGGTTTGCTGCAGAGGAGTAAAAGGCAGTTTTGGGGTTGGGGAACAGACAAGTGGGGTCGTCAACAATTTTGTTTCATGGCTTGACCTGGTAGGTTTTGCCCCTTCTTTTTCCAGGTCTAAAGTGATGGGGTGCAGCTTCCAAAGACTATGCACTGGCCGTCCTCCAGGGCATCATGCTGACACTCCTAGTGCATCAACCTATTACAGTTGATACATGAAAACAGCGTTGGTGAGTTACTGGCGAGTTACTCGCCATGGCAGCACTAAAGTATCACAGCTACTAAATGTAGGACATAGTGCAGTGAAAGCCCATATTGTGCTTAGAGGGCTATATGGGTAGGGGGTAGAGAAGATACCTGTCTTTACAACAGGAATCTCAACCATCAACTTAAGGAGATCACTCATATACACATTCCACCCCCTTGTCTACCTGAATTCACCTGGGAAATTCAATCCTTTTGATCCCTCTACCTCTACTCACGGCGTCTTGAACTGTTTTTATGCCCTGGGTGGAGATCCACTTGTATCTGTTCAGGCACCAAGGATGTACAGAGACCCACAACTCGCGTTGTATTGATCAAATTTAGTAACCCTTTCAGCACCATTTAATGTATACGGAGGTGGGCGCGACCATAGCTGAAACAGGTTAGCAGCAGTTATCACTGATAATAAGATGGGTACCACCTGGCCACACAGGTCCGCAGTAAATAGTTGGGTTTATTTCATTGGCTGATAATAAATCCCGTTAGGTCGTTGTAAAATACATCATGCCCATTGGTAAGTGTGATGCATGGATTAATCTTCATGATGCATGAATGCAGCCCTGGCCAGCGGGAAATCAGGGCTGCATTCATGCATCATGACCACCCTATGGGGCTGATACAGAAGGTCGGTGAGTAGGGATGGTAATTTGACTCACTAGCACTGCATTGGAGCATCATGACGACCAAGTGGCATAAACCTTGATATTATGTGACCCTTACAAGGTTGGGGTCTACCCCAGCCAAACCCACCTTGTTCCACTTTGACGTTAATTACAGATGACGTGCGTCTATGTCAGTCTTACATTCCACTAGGGTACGTCAGTGACGTGATTCATATTCATTCAGTCCTCACGTCATGTTTGATTTACTTTTTGCACCCTTCACAAGACATATATGAATCAGGAATCTCTGAATACAGAAATAAAAACACTGATTTCCAGTTCCAACTAGATGAGATCATGATGATATTATTACATGCAAATGTAGAATGAAAATGTTCACTATCAAATGACTGATCTTTCTACAAATCTACTATTCACCTGATTTTACTTACACTAAATCAGATTTTTGTAGTTTATAAATTACACTTCCTTTGTGCTGTATCGTCAATGAGTCAAAGAAGTAAACAATCAAGTATTCCGTGATACAATTCAGTTGGAGGATGATATCATGTCCATTTTGAGTACAATGGCTCAAAATATATGTAAGGAAAATCACACTGACGTCGACCATACACATGCACATAGTGTCATGGAACAAAGAAACCGTTCAGGGTGTTAAGTGAAGCAGCATGCAGTGGTTAGATTGTTATCTGTGAGGGACCAATCAGTCTAGATGCCTTATCTCCAAAGGTGCTGCCCGCCACAATAACCTAACTCTTTATGGGCCGCTGATGCAGGAGTGCATCATACCCATTGGTCGTCATGATGCACCAATGAAGTGCTGGCGAGACTACTCGCCAACACTTCATTGGTGTATCATGCCGACCCTCCGGGACTGTATCAACCCCATAGGGCTGCCGTGATGTATGAAAGTAGCCTTGGCACGTTACTCGCTAGGGCTGCATGAATGCATCATGACGACCAGTGGGCATGATGCACTGCTGCATCAGCGGCCCTTAAAGGGTTAATCGTTATCTATGATGGATTAGTGTGCTCGGTGAGGCACCTTCCTTTATCTGCACCTTCCCTATAACAACACCAGTCACTGGACCGATAAGGACAGGGCAGCTGATACGCTTGGTAGAACAACTCTGTTGGTTCATCTTTGCTTGTTTGAACCCTTCAAGGCTACAATACTATTTCAGAGCACTACTGTAGTCTATAAGGCAGGGTGTCAAGTGACTTTTGTCGCAAAAGAATAGGAAAATGGGAATTCCGAGCATGAAAAAATAGGAATAAAATAGGAATGATCGATGATCAATTTGGGGTATAATATACACAAATTTTACATGAATATAAAGAAAATGACTTTGGGGATTGATTGGCTTTTAACAGGAAAGAGGTGGTGGCATTTTGTGGGGACAAGTGAAATTTTTTTCTCCCCTGTATTCAGGGCATTTGTTTCCATGCATGGCATATTACATCATCTTTTCGCTGGCTTCAGATTCGCGTAAAATTGTACGTTGTGCTCAGAAGGTTCAGGGTTTCATTCATTGGACTCTTGTAATGATTCATTATCATAAATGTCCACTATGGATCGATGTATGTATGTAGGTGTGTGACAACCGTCTTAAATTCAGACGATTGTCTTTGACGAGGACACATTTATATAAGAACAAAGTGAGAAACATTTGGTACACATGTTGGAGAGGGAGGGCAGTCTATGGGAAAGTGTCTGGGTGGTTATCAGGCTTTTCTAAGGTTATCACTTTTTTAAATGAGGAAAGGAAGACTTTACAATTGCAATTTATATTGAATTGTTGTTATTAAACAATTAATGATATGTATAATGAATGCTTATCCATAAATACGCACATTTACTATTTCGAATTGGCAATTAAAAAATGCTCAATGATATTTATCATTGTGCCACCGCCTACCCGGCGGTATACTCTCGGGGGGGGGGGGCTGAGCCAAAAAGGTGCCGCTTAATATGTGAGGCATAATATTATATACTACTATAACATGTTACAAGCTGCAGCTTACAATGTCAAGGTGCGGCTTATTTGAGGATGCACATTACACCCGAGAGCTGGGAGTATATCTTGTAAATCCCCGTCAAAGTATTCACTAGTGCAGCACCATTTCCTAGGTGTGTCACGCCAGCAAATGACGACAAAGCACAAAGACAACATGTCACCCTTACTGGGTTAACCCCCCTTGCCTATTGTACGTGAATGGCACATGCCCCTATGTCCTCTAACAAAGGACCCTCGGTGTGTGTTGGCAGCAGGACAGCAGGATGACCCCATAGTGACCACAGAGGGCACAGGTCATACCAGGGAACTACCTACCTGTCGTGTGCAGCCTGGAGAATAGGACCACCTCCATATACTACCATGCTCGGTTCTGCTGTAGTACAACACGAATAGCAGTGGCGGATTTAGAGGGGGGCGGTACTTAAAAGTTTAACTACATATTTTGGATCCCAAAATTTGCCCAAAAATAGGGGGTGCGCCCCCGCCTTTTAGGCTGCGCCCCCTCCTTTTCCAAATCCTGGATCCGCCACTGTTAATAGGGTGGCTAAATAACAGTATAGTAGTACATTGTGTAGATGGGTAAAACAGCCATAGTACATCCACAGTATTGGCATACACCCATGGTATTGGCACCAGGACAGCAGGCTCATATAGCCCCCCCCCCCTCACCAGCTGTCGTAAGCCAGTGTACAACACCAAGACTTCCTGTATCATAGAACAACTAAATGTTAGGTACATGTACTACAATAGGTACAATTTGATCCCCCTACACAGGAAATCTATGTAATTTATATTCTGGGTAGGTACAACAGTATAACCACATCATAGTAAGGGAATAAGCAGGCTGGGACAGTCGTTAACGGCCCTTAATGGTGCATTGTTCATATAGTGTAGGGGTAGGGCCAAGAAAAATAAAAGGCGTGTTTCCAGTAACATAGCTCAAAGAGCAAGGGTCAGTAGGTCAGATTTTTCTCTTTTTATTTTTTTTTTTTTTACTTTTATATAGGAAATAGGGCACATATCGATTGATGTATCAAATTCTTTGATTTCATTGTAAAATAATGATGGGAAAATGGCAACTATGAGAGAGGGGAAGAACACGAAAAGGATTCAGGAAAAATCCTCAAAAAGTAATGAAAAATTCTTTAAAATATGAAAAAAATTAGACAAAGTTCTTCAAGATCACCGTTTTGCTAGGGTCGGTCGGGTTACTGGAAACAAACCTTTTTTTATTTGGCCTAGTGTATGCAGGCTTTGTATACAACAGAAACGTGTACAACGACTTTACAGTACTGTACAGAGAGCGAAATGTAAGCTATGTCCTTTAATTTGAAACCAATCCCCCCCCCCTCATTTTACTACCTCATCGGAAATATCTGAGAAGTAAATTTGAGGGTCTTGTACATTTGGTGTATTGGTATATCTGGGGTTCCCTTATTTCTACTGACATCTCTGAGTAACCCAGTATGGCATAGTCGGTCACTATCCATTCATTACAGCATCAAACCATCTCATGTTAAAAAAAATCTGTTTCTGTCCATAAACGAATAAGACAAGGGTTCATATCAGACGTCATTGTCAGGTGACACGTGGGTACGTATGTCCCCTGCCATGTGTCCCCTGCCAAGGGGCACCTCCTCCAGGTAAACAGGTCACGTGACAGGAAGCAGGGGAGGGACATGCGCAGTGGATCGTGGCCGTTCGGCTTGGTCAGAGCAACCAATGTGCATTGTAGCGCGGTCCAAGTGTGTGTCAGGAGGGATAAGGGGGGGGGGTGATGTAGGGGACTTTTTTGTTGTAGATAGAGTCATGGTAAAAGACTGAGGGAGGCGGTGCCTCCTCCATGGTCCAGTAACGATGGCAACCAGGCAACAGGACTGTAGTTGTCACCTGGCCAGCCCCAGTGAACCAGCACCAGGCCCCCTGCTACAAGTCCCGCCTCTAACCCTGCTCTTTTTGTCCATCTACCTGGATGGGTAGTGTAGGGGAACATCGAGCTACCTGAGGAGAGGGGGGTGTACATTGACCTTACCTGGGGTGGGTAGGTTAGGGGCTCACTGACCTTAACCCTTTAAGTGCCGCTTTATGCATCATGCCCATCGGTCGTCATGATGCACCAATGAAATGCTGGCGAGACTGCTCGCCAGCAATTCATTGGAGCATCATGACGACCATAAGGGAGTATATGTATCAACCCCCGTAGGGTCGGCATGATGCTCCAATGAATTGCTGGCGAGCTGTCTGCATGATGCACTCCTGCATCAGCGGCCTTTCACGGGTTAACTGTGGGAGGGAGGTCGGGGGTGTATTAGCATGGTGGGTGTGTACTGTGTGTGAATGGTTATTGTTTGACAGGTGTGTAAAATAGGTCTATGAGGCTGATCTCTAACGGTACATGACATGACATGTTACTGGGGTCTGGAAGGGATGGGGTGACACCTGTGGGTAAGGTGTGCTTTATCGGTGATAGAAATGACAAATTATACCATGTAAATATACATTATTAAGCGTACAGTAGTGAAACATGTCACAAGCATTTTTTTAGAAACATTAATCTATATCTAAATCCCTGCAAAGCAATTGTTAATTTTTCTGGCAGGAGCCAATGGGGCCCTGATACGCAACCACTGCACAATTATGTGTATCGTGCCTGAAGGGTCGACACGATGCATTCATAGTATAATATATGAATATAAGCACTTCAAGCTTCATCTTTTCCACACTAGACAATCACCATGCTCAAAATTTAGGCCGTCACTGTAGTCACTTTTTATTTTAGGAAGGATGAAGCGACACTCCCGTCACTTGTTTCTGCGTACAAGAATACATGTACTGGGAACTTTTGAAACTGTCTCCGTCTATCAGACGTGGAATTTAAATTCCCTGTGTCTGTCAGTTTTACCTATGTAAAGGCATACCTTGATCCCCTGCTCCACCCACCATCCCAAACCCCCCCCCCCCCACCCCTGCAGTCAGCCTGTTCCTTAGGGCATGAGGCCAACAAACCGCCCCCTGGCGGACTGCCCTGATGTGCGACTTTTCTGGTTGAGTGACCCCTGGGCACACGTCGTGCCGCCCAGCCATGTCGGTCCTGTCACCCTGCACGCACCATGGAACTCGCCCCCTGCCCGTAGGCCTGCTCTTGTCTCTTGTCCACACCTCATGTAGTAGCCCCAGGGCAGGGCACAGTGGGGAAATGAACAATATGCATGGTGGTGGTTAACACAAAAATCTATGACTGAAGTTTTCTGATTTAGATGGCAAGACCTTTCATATTGCCATTACTTGAGTAGTTTATCCAATATTCAACCAGTTGATTACACAAAAGTCAACGTCGTATGACAAAAATGGGTAATTTTAAAGGCGTGTCTAAAACTTTGGTCCGCATTTCTAATCTCCTCTACTATAATGTAGATGCATATCGATCTTCAGGGCATTTTTTATTTTCTCTCATTGTCATCATCGTGTATGTGTACTCATCGATATCTTCTTTTTTTCACAACCTTGATATATGTCCCCCATGACATTCTATGACAACATTTCATGAGTTAGTTCATGGGTGTAGATACCATCAGAAGATTGGCGCGGTGAAAAGCCAATTGGTTTAGGTGATATAACTTTTTTGTGTGGAAACGAGATAAAAAGTTATCAGGACAAGATTGTCATCTTTATGACTTCAATACACAGTAATTCACCCCAGTCTATGAAATATCTAAACCAGATAATTTGGGAACCCATAAAGTTCTTTAACCGCCAGAGATGATGGATATTTGATATTTCGAATTGTATTGGGAAGGTTTTCCTGTATTGGGGAAACTTGCTAACAAATACAATTGGGAGCTTAAGGCGTCATATTGGCCTCATAGGGTTATAATGTTTATATTGAAGTGAGCGGGGGAGTAATAGATGTTTAATGCCATTTTGACAGCTAAGGTCATAATCACAACGAGACAACTACATTACACTATTTCACATATGAGTGTGTTGGTTAGGGAAGCCCCCATATTGAGAGGATGGAGTGGACAATTGGATTGGCAGGACAATTGGGAGGTGTGGTTATGATTGTGGTTGCCTGTATCAGGTCACCAGTTGCATGCAATAACCAGAAATATAAAAAAAAGATAAGATAAACATCTAGAAGACCGTGTCAGTGGGTTATTGTTGTCGGGCCTGCCTCACGCTTAGTGCCGACAACAAGGCGTTCATCATGCCCCCAATAGGACAGCAGCCACCACTAGGGGTGCTGTGGTCGATGTGTATTGACAAAGTTGGATTGGCTGAGGTCGTAACTGGATATCTCTATCTCACACTTAACGATTTAGGTGCTGCATAGTGCACTAACCCTAGTCCCATTGGTCGTCATGATGCATGAATGCAGCCCTGGTGAGTACTTCATTGGTGCATCATGCGGACCAATGGGCATGATGCACTCCTGCCTTAGCAGTATTAGAATGGCAAGTGTTACAAAGTGCATTTGTGCACTGTGAACTATTTTTGTCTTTGCAATGTGAACAGAATGTAGCCTAAGGGGCAAAATTTCTAGAGTTGCATTTCATGTAATGTACTTATCATAAAGCATGAGCTACATGCCAGGGCTGCATTCATGCATCATTACCACCCTGTGGGTTGACATAATCCTGCAGGGTCAGCATGATGCACCAATGAAGTGCTGGCGAGCAGTCTCGCCAGCACTTCATTGGTGCATCATGACGACCAATGGGCATGATGCGCTCCTGCATCAGCAGCCCTTAAAGATTTAAAGGTTTACTACCCCACTATTGGTATTGATACCAATCAGACAGTACAGAGGACGTGCTTGTTGTGTTTTAATGACTGACATCTGGCTTGGTGCCTTATAACCCGCACCGTGCCTATCATGTTTCAGGTATACAGGATGTAGGGGGAAAAAGTAGACCATGACAATGATAAATTGTACATCTCTATAGTTTCAAATACCTTGCAGCTATCATGATGAAATGCCAATTCTAATATTGCAATTCCTGCAATGGCTACTGAATTACCACGGGTATAAGATAAGCGGTGATAACAGCCCCGGGATGGTTGCCTTTTCGCAATATAGAATTACCAAATTTGCATTCTCTTTATGTAGTACCTCACTCAAAATTATCTAAAGGAAAACCTATTCCAAACACTGCCCCCTTCCCCCTATCCTGGATCCGTAATTGCGGAACCTACCTGGCTAAAGCTACCATCATTAGAAACGCGTGTCTGAGTTTCTATGTACCAAAAATCTATGACACTCCCCAAAAAAGGTCCAATGGGTCAATGCCCATCTATAAATAAAACCAAGATTAATTAATGTGAATATAACTTAAGAGAAGACAAAGCCAGCTGTTTTAAATTCACCTTGTCCAAGACTTCAAAGGTGGGAGTAAGCTTAAAAGATAACAGTGTTCATTGGCAACGTTCAGCTTAAAACGGCCTTCAATGCAACCAAATAAAGCAGGCAAAATCGCAATCAATTCTTTGTGTAACAACATGATTCACATGATGACGCTTTACGGGCTACAGACTCTTAATATCTCAAAGATTCATGTCATCATGATGCAGCATTGGCGCGTAACTCGCCAGTGATATATGGGTGCATCATGCCAACACTTTGTGGGTCGGACGGCATGATGCAGTGTTGCATGTCTAAGAAAGGTGCACATGATATGGGAGACATGTACTGGGTGCGCTAAGTTTCTAACGCCAATACTTGCATTGCTCGTAAGCTAAAGGATGTCAGTAATGTCAAGATTCCTTAAATGTGAATAACCATAGACCTACATAATGGCTATGTAGGTCTATGGAATAACATTATTATATTTTCTGGATGTCTAGTCTGATTTCGGCTGGGTACCCTAGTCTATCAGCTGTTGTATAACACCGATCCCATTCTCACCTTTTGTATGTATGAATTTAAGTGAATACATTGTTTCATGACATTTCACTTATATCAATCAAAGCTCTTAAGAACAATTATTGATTAATTCCCGCCCGTGTCTAAGTACATCTACTTTGGTTTGACACTTAACCTGATTTGATTAAACACTTGACTTTTATAGACTTCCTTTTAATTAATTTGGTTTAACTGTTGTTATCCAAACCTAGGCCGTGGTTGACTCACACTTTCAGCCACAGCCACATTCATGCATCAAGTCGTACCTAAAGGCTTGGTACACTCCCAGACGGTCGGCATGATGCATAAATAAAGCTGGTGAGTAGACTCACCATTCCTGCATTGGTGCATCATGCCGACCCTTTGGAGGTACATCACCCCCATGCGGTCTTTAACGCTCTTAGGACCACTGATGCAGGAGTGTATCCTACCCATTGGTCGTCATGATGCACCAATGAAATGGTCTGCTCGCCAGCACTTCATTGGAGCATCACGTTGACCCTCCAGGAGTCTTTAGGGGCGAGTTACACGCCAGGACTGCATTCATTTAATGCATCATAACAACCCATGGACATGATACGTTAAAGCATCAGCCGCTGAGTGGCCTTGAAGGGAGTGATCATTTCTTAACAACAGGGGGGGGGGCTGGTGGGTTTGAGGGGGGTCAGAATTTTAATTTTCAATGAAAAAGCCGGTGTGTTACTATAGGTTAAAAGGGAGTGTTCGCACATGATTTTCGGCCCTGCGGGGGTCAAAGAGAATTTGACCCTCGAAAGGGGGGCCACCAAATTTTTTTTTGCGGATCCCCGCCCAAACCCAAAAGGCTACACCTGTTGTTAAAAATGATCACTCCCTAAAAGGGTTAAATGGTAAATGTGTGAAGAGTGAGAGGCTGTCGGTAGGTGAGGGAGGGGCCAGGATGGTGATGGTGGGGGACACACCTGACAGGAGACCAATCACTGTGTGCTGTATTTGAGCTCTGTGTTTGAGGACTGAGTGTGTTGACAAACAGAGATAGTTCTGAGGGTGTTACAGCTCACAAACCTACACTGTAACATCTGCCACATGTATGCTCTGTCTCCAAGGATCTAGCCAGCCAAGCCTAAAGCATTGGTTTCGCTGCTGTCGTTCGGGAAAATTTTCACTCATCTGACGACTCATAACATTGCAAAAGCATAGAAAAAAATTGGTCGGATTAGTAAAAAGTCACCCAACAGATGGCAGTGGAACCAGCGCTTAAAGCAGGTATTCCCCTGTCATCGGTCGGCCGAGTTTCCACAAACCCAAGTGACTTTTTTTCTATACTTTTGCATAATCAAAAATAATCGGATTAGCAAAATATTGGCCGACCAACGGCAGTGGAATACCCGCATTTCTGAGCATCTCTTTGCTTTGCCACTGAATTGAAATGAATTCAATTGAAATTGAAGCCTAAAGCTACTTGCTCCTGTGAGCATCTCTCTGCTTTGCCACCATCAAGGTTGCACTGACCACTCGGAATGGTTCTATAGTAACCCCACCTATAAGGATCTGTTAAGGAAGATCATATAATAAAGGTAACCGCAGACGGGCCAGACTCGATCGGTATCTAAGGAGTATGGTCCTGATCCCATCGGGAACATCAAACATGTTTGATATTGTCAGACTCCATCGGACGTCCACGCAGACGCTCCCGATCGTCAGGATCGGCTGACCTAGTCGGGCCCGTCTGCGGTCGGCTTAAGATGCAGTAAGGATCTAAAATGGTCCATGAATTATATGTGGGTTTTTATGGTAGGAACTGAATTTCTAAGATTGACTGTTTTTTGCCATCAATATAACACAGACTATAACCCCCACCCACCCCAGCCTCTTACTCCTGCCTCCACTATCAGGCTCTGCAGGAGCTGTTACATCATACCCACTTGTAGCCCAGGTCGGTCAGCACATTAGGACACATTAGTGACAGGCTGTGACCCAGAGTTACCTCATACTGCATGGGGCAATGTTCAGGTTGGAGGGGGTGGGGTATCTGTCCCTTACCTCACAATGCAAACTGTACACAGGCCCCACTGGACAGTGTGCAAGGTGGGTGAGGGGAGGGGAGGGTCTAGATTCCCTACCTCACAAACCCACAACACCAGCTGTCCAGCCTGGTCACAGTGTCCAGTGTGTATCATGGGGGGGGGGGGGTGAATTCCCCTGTGTAGAATGGTTGATTCAGATATGGGGAAGGAGAGATGTCAATTTCACAAAGCCCTGCTCTTTAATGTTGCTTTCATACTTTCAAAGGTTTTCCATCTGAAACTGAATCCTATCGTAATGGATACCTTTGTACAGTTAAATAAGCATTTAAAGCTTTACTGTTAACCTTTCTTCTTTTTAATTTCATGTTCGTGTTCGAAGTCTGTGTTCGAAACCTGAATTCGATATAGATCAAGTTTCCATGTTCATGCTTCACTGAAAGAATTATAGGCTAAAATTCTGAAGTCCTACAAAGTTGGAAAGGATGGCATCTCTGATGTTTTATAATCCCTCCATGTAAAGGCACAGTACCAGACTACAATTGCCATCTCCATATACTACAAGGGCAGTTTTTACCTGCTAGCAGATCTATGGCCTAACCTTGCCAGCTCTATTCTAACCTAGTCTGACAGAGGTGATGATAGGGGTGGGGATGGAGGAAGCTGGGGATGCCGCACACACCTATCATGGCCGGCCTTACATCACACCGACACACCCACAAACAGCACAAGTCCATTTATAAAATTACACCTTTTGGTGAGTCATGCCTTTAAACCTTCCTGGGCTGCAAGACGCCTCCAGGCTTGACACCCTTATAAGGCACAGGGGATTCTAATCGTTGATATTGTACCGTTGAACAACTTGCCAGGCCTGCATGCATGCATCATGGAGACCCTATAAGACTTATCAACCCAGTGGCAGTCAAGCTGTATAAATCCATATTAACTTTGATCCAAGAAAGGAACTTCAAGTAAATTTATTATATGAATTCTGAAAGTACACAAGATTTTGACAGCTTTCATCCCTAATTCTTGGTTAGTTGCGTCAGCTCATCCAAGCTGCATTCATGCATCATGGCGACCAATGAGCATGGTGCATTTAGACACTGGGTTGTATGAAGAGGGCTCAGGAGATATCCCCAGAGTTGAACTGTCACAGGCCGGAGGTGTAAGTGGAGGAGGAGGGAGGAGGGAGGTTGATGATGCACAATACTAGAACCTAGAGCTGCATGGTTTTGTACATGAGGCTGCAGATGAAATAACCCCTCAAAGACCAAGAAGTGCTTCAATGGTGATTGAATGCACAATGTATTTCTGCCATCAAGATGGATCCATGAATTAAGCCCTGGTGAGCTACTCATCTGGGCTACATTTATGCATTATGTTGAAAATATGAAATTTATTCTCTTACTACTGGTCGGTGTGGAGCACTGCTATTTTCCTTGGCGGCATTTTGGCATTAATGCTGCATAATGATTGAAATAAAAATATGAAATTTAACATCTTGTAGTCTTCAAATGTTTAATTTCTGGTCCAAGACAATACAGTATTGTGAGGCCGGCAGATTGCACACCACAGGACGGGAACGTGGTGAATTGCTGCTATTATGGCTAACACTTTAAAGGCCGCTGATGCAGGAGTGCATCATGCCCATGGTTGTCATGATGCACCAATGAAGTGCTACCGAGTCTACTCACCAGCACTTCATTGGAGCATCATGACGACCCTTCGGGATTGTGTCAACTAGTAGAGTCGGCGCATTGTATGACTGTAGCTCTGGCGAGTTACTCACCAGGGCCGCATCCATGCATTATGACAACCAATGGGCCTAAGGTATCAATGTGTTATTACAACCCTTCTTTGAAGGGTTCAGGAAGGACACCTGAGGGAGGGGATTGGAGTGGGCGGAGGATGAGTAGAAGAGAAAAGTTGAGACAGTTGCAGGAAACACAATGACCATGGTAACAATGACCACTGGGACCGGCTCTGTAATCAGGATGGGGATGGATGGTGGGTGGGGGTTGGTGATTGGCAGGGGAGGAGTGACAGGAACTCCCACCTACTGCAACAATTACAGGTGTACTGTATTCTGGGCTTGGTGTACCCTTTAGGCGTATCACAGTGTTTTAAAGACTTGTGCTAAGTTCTTTTATTTATGATAAAGAAAAGAAATGCAGCCCTGGTGAGTAACTCGCCAGTGTTGCGTCCAGGGTTTAATATGTACATGTATGTAGTGCTGTTGATCATATATATGGTAAGAAAACTAGATTACATGTAGGCAGTTTCACATATGAACGTGCCCTCAGAGATACACACAGAGGCGATAAAAAAGAGGAGATAAATATCATATAAAGATGGACCTGAGGGATAATTCGGCCCCTAAAGGGTTAATTGGCAGACCACACCTGGACAACTATCATGTCTGTAGGTCAGCATTGATGAGGCTCTCAATGCTTTCTTTATACACGCCCCTTCTACTGGCGCTGAAGCACCAGACCCTAACTCTTATTGTATCATGTCAGAGTGTAGGCGACTAGGGGAGGGGGGTACAGTTAGTACCAAATTGGGTACCAACTGCGGTACCGACCCCAAAGAACACCAGAGATTCAAAAAAAAAGGAGGGGGGCTGTTAATACAAGTCATACATGTCATAATGTAGGTATTAAGGAAACTATTGATGTCAAGCAAACATTCAAGAGCTGTAAATGCTTTGGAATTATAGTAAAAACAAATCCAATATGTCACAGAGGGTCGAAAACAGACGGCTATCATCTAACTGTGGTACGGGGGAAACTGGAAGTTGTACATTCGAAGTTGGTAGCTACCATCAAAAGACTCATTGCCCCCCCCCCCGACCTCCACCTCTGGGGGCAGGGAGTGAATCTAGATAAGTCCACACATTAGGTGGGAATAGAAAGGTGAGTGATTGAGTGGGCCACACAGTTTGCTATTGTCACAGTCGCGTGGCTGGGGGTGCATTCAGCACTGTAGGGTGATAGTAGACGTAGTGCTTTAGCTTTAGTGTCTGATTCTGTGTTAACCCATTTTCACGGCCACATGGTGCCTCCAGGTTCATGTTCCTTGGTCGTCATGATGCACCAATGTAGTGCTGGCGAGTCTAGTCACCTGCACTGCACTGGCGCATCATACCCCTTGATCTGATTCATGAATGAAGCCCTGGTGAGTTACTCGCCAGGGCTGCATTCATGCATCATGAAGACCAATGGGATTGATGCACTCCTGCACTCATCAGCGGCCTTTAAAGGGTTAAATGGCCGATAGCATGACCATATCGATCAGCAGACCGAGTGTTGGTCTACAAGTGGGATGTCCGATTTGTCAGGCCTCAGTGCAAAATAAAGCACTGGTGGTCAGGACAACATACAATGTTTTTTTTTTTGTGATTTGCTTTGTGTGTTCACACCATTGTGAACTGTATTTAACGTGAAGTTGTTTATCAGGTTTCGTTTTGCTTATTGAGTACCTCGCATATGAGCCACACCTTGACTATGGGAGTATGTTATTATATAAGCCGCAGCTGGGCCTGAAATGATTGCTGTACCTTAGTATAGTTTTTATAAATGAAACCAAATACTAGGGAGAGCTTTACAATCAAAAACACGCCTTATTCTGGCTATACCAGTCGTTGCTTCTAAATTCTTAGAGTCACAGGACAAAATAAATGTTCGCTAAAGAAAAAAAAACACACTTGGTTAGGTAAAAATTTTCAACAACAAAAATGATGATATAAAGTTTATGATTATACTGCATTGTAGTGAGTGAGTTCATCACACTGCATTGAGTCCATTATACAGTCAGGGGCATAGGAAAGGGGGGGGGGCAGGTGGGGCCTGAGTATGTCTGCCCCCCAAAAAAAAATTTGCCTAGAAGCTAAAACCTTGCATCTCAAATTAAATTAACATGGTGATGAGATATGGGAAAATGTGGGTCTGAGCCAAAAGTTAGATCCAAAATTCACCAAAAATTACATTTCTATACAAATTCCATATACGTATGTATAGACGTCGTCATCGCGCTTCAGCTGACAATTCAAGATGGTCGGGATGGGGCCCTCGCTGCCCCCCCCCCCTCCCGAATGAAGATTAGTTTTCTACGCCTCTGATAGATCCTACAGTACAAGGGGGTGGGTGGGGGGGGTACAGGAGGGAGTAGATGATAATCTAAGTGGCAGGCATGTCCTCTGTGTGTTGGTAGATCAGGGAGGATTGGGAGGACACAGGTTGAGGCTGATCTTCCTATTGTATACGGCACGTGCAGTCTCCACAAACCAAACAGTGTCAGACACCCCCCCTCCTCATAATTTAACCCATTTAGGGCTGCTATAAAAGTAAGAGTACATCATTCCCATTGGTCGTCATCATGCACCAATGGAGTGCTGGTGAGTCCTGGATGAAGCATCTTACCGACTAAGTGAGAGTGTATCAATTCTGTATAGGGTCAAAACGATGCACAAGTGCAGCACTGTTGAATTGTATCATGCCGCATAATGAGAATCGTGTATTAATGTGCTATGTGCCCATTAACGTGTTTAACTCAATACATTAAACTTGTTGGTCGTCATAATGCACGAATGCAACCTGGCGAGTAATTCACTAAGGTTATGTTCATTGCCCATCGTGTACAGGGAGGATGCACTCAAAAAGGTTGGCCTGATACTCAAAATGCATTGCTGGTGGCAGTACTTGCCAGCACTCCATTGGTACAGACAAAGGAGCATGACTTCTGAGGTCTTACCTGGTGCTTAAAGGGTAAAGTACTGAGGATATGGGAAGCAAACATTGCCCTCCCCACAGCACAAGTCAACTACAGCACAACTCTCACCCTACCATCTGTGCTTCTCTGCTCTTCTCTGCTACCAATGGTAACTCATCAAGGGCTGCCCGTTGCCTTAATTGTCTTCTTCCTTTGTTGTCATGATGCACCAATGCAGTTTTAGTGAAGAACTCACCAGCAATGCATTGGTGCATCATGCTGACCTTTCAACAATATAAGTTGAAAGCATGAGGAATGACTGCAGTCCTGGAGAGTTACCCTCTCTAATGCAATATGGAGTCCCTAGAGAAATGATACTAATACACAGTGTAAATTGATAAATAGATAGAACTAAACGACCGTGGTGTAAAAGGTGGCCGATCCACCACGAGGGGTGGATCAGCCACCGAGGACACCAGTAGAGTTTAGTTCTATATTTATTTTATGTTTTTAGAGGTTTAAATAAGGAAAAATTATCAAAATCCGGTACCGTAGTTCCCCGTAAAAGTGCCGGTCCGCCATTTTGAATGTTTACATGCACCCAGAACGAGGCTGCAGTGGTGGATCGGCCGCTGTGGTGGATCGGCACACGTTACGCCACTGGGGGTGTGCGGATCGGCCGCGCAATGCTATCTCTACGGGAAGAGTGAGTGAGTGAGTAATGGTTGTTTAACGCCAAGCCGACAGCTAAGGTCATATTCATGGCGGAAAAAGTACATTAGATATCACGTCACAAAGGAATACATGTGCCTGTGCCCATGCATATGGACACCAGACACATGTAAGAAAGAGGGGACAGGAAAGAGGAGATTCAAGGAACGAATATGTGCCAGTGCCCGCGCATATGGACACCACCCACACTCAGAGAGGATAGAAAAGCAAGACATAGACCCCTTTTAAAGATGGCCTGGGGCTGGGGAGGCCCGCTCTCTACGGGAAGAAGTTATTCACATAAAATAAATGATAGTACACAATGATAACATGAAATTGGCCACATTTAATTGAATACTTAAATAACCCTGCCCATCTACTTTAATCAAAGGGGCTGGCTCCTTTTTGCATTCTTTTTCTTTGAAGCGAAAGCTTCTTTATTTTGGGTTGCAAGCCTGTGTTTTCTATAGCCATTGTTTTGAGCCAGGGGCAGGGCAATCAGATTCTCATTTTTGAAAACAGGTCCATTGCCAAAAACCTAAGTTCGGGTCTGGGGGTTGTTTTTGGTGAACAACAGAAACTGTGAGCCATGTTTTGTCCCAGGGGTTTTTCTTGTATTAAAAGCTGGCAATCATTGGATGGCATGGTAAGTGTGTGCTGTCTTTTTAATATGTTGTGACAATTTACCATGGCCACCAAAAAAAGTTAGTTTTAATCGTTCCGACACGTTTTCCGACACTAAACACCATCGTTTATTGACTTCGTAAAAAGACTTCAGAGAGCACCATTTGATTACTCCCGAAAAGCACAAACACAAAAATGTGAACTTTTTAAGATTTTTGTTGCTTCAAAAGCAGAAGCAGCATAAACAGTAGGGATGTTTTGATGATTGAGATGAATAGATCAGAGATATGGTCATGGCAACAAGGAGGGAGTAGGGGATTGTAATAGGTTTCTTGTGTACAGTAAATTGTTGCAGCACTTAGTTGATAATGTAAACCTGAATTCAATTATTCACTTGCAACATGCACTTTTGGGTGCAATATGTCTGCCTCTTGTAATCGTGAATTTTATATGAACCTCTTTATGAAATGTGTCAGAACACCTTTATTCTCCATTTATTTCTAACAGTGATCTTGGTCATATATCTTTATTGCCGTGAATGATTCAGTTTTCTTCACAATATATGTATATGTATATATATATATATATATATATATATATATATATATATATATATATATATATATATATATATACATATACATATACATATTCCCTGACCTCCCCCCCATCCCATGAAAGAAATGTGAAATAGCATATTTGAATCATGACGAACACATGGGCTTGCAGCAGTTAGGCTCAGGGGTGTGAGAAAGTCTACAAGGTTACTACGCCAAGGTTCCTGAACCCTTTGACCCCCTCATTTAAGACCCCCCCCCCCCGCCACCTCCTCCGTCCTGCAAATACACATCACCCCCTACCCCGACCCAACCCCACACACATATCAATACCGTACGCACGTCTATTGCTGACTTTAGGCTTAGCCCTGTCCGCACTCTGTATTCATACGCGTGATCATGTAACCCCATGTTACCTGAGCTGGCGTATGAATACATCCGTGTCCATAAGTGATTGTGCAGTGATAGCTTTTTCGTAATGTATTGTTTTCTCTATGAGTCTGTATATTGAAGAGGTGTGATTATATAATTAACCAGTGCATATTAACCTACAATGGAAATGTACACCTTACATGCCCATCTCTCCAAGGATCTGAGCTCCATATCCTTTCAAATCAAAATGAAAACAAATTTCACAAGGCAACTAGAACAGGGAAATATCGGTTGGTTAATAGTTGGCTAAAACAGCAGCGAAATGTGGGAGGTGTGGTTTGGTTGATATTATAACTCCACTAATATTAATCAAAATTTAGCAGAGACTAAATGTGGGAGATAAAATCGTGAATTAGGGGCACGATCAAGGTGTAAATGTGTGTGACTGTGTGTGTGTGTGGGGGGGGGGGGTGTAGATGTTAATTATTGATCAAACACATTGAGGTAACCAGATCATGAGTCACAGGTAGGTGACCCGGCAACTCATTAGGGGCCACTGATGCAGGAGGGCATCATGCCCATTGGTCAGCATGATGCACCAATGAGCAGACTCGCCAGCACTTCTTTGGCCGCCCTCAGGGAGTGTATTGACCCCAAGGGGTCAGCATGATGCATGCATACAGCCCTGGATAAAAATGTAACGTGTGCATAGAGCACTCATGGCTCAGGTTCTGTGCGCATGCGCGACCCCTCCTTATCGAACTTTTCCCGCGTTTTTTGAAAGGTGTCCAAACCGTCTCACTTTTAGACGCTGTTTTCAAATCAAATAGGAACAAAGAGACAAAAGTCCAGCCCGGAGGTAAACCTATGGAGGACTGGATTGGAGAAGATATTTTTATGAAATGACCTTTTTATTTCTTTAATTTTGTATGAACTTATGGATGGATTTTTGAATTTTTTTCTTTACTGTAACTAAAGACTGATACATGAACTACTCATGTATGGTAATTTTATTTCTTTACATGCTTTCTTTCTCGTAGAAAATTGAGATTGAAAATTGTATAACTGACTTTTTTTCCAATGCCACCACCTACCCGGCGGTATAGACTCAGGGTGGTCCCTGAGCCAATTACTCACCAGGGCTCCATTTAGGCCTCATACCGACCTATGGGCATGATGCATAAACGCACTAGCAGCCCTTAAAGGGTTAACTCGGTACTGTGTACAAGGGTGTATGGGTGGGATACAGGGCGTGTGTGTGGGGGGGGGGAGGAGAGGGTGACCACCAGCAGTCATGGGAACTGTCAACACGTACACGTGAGGGTGTGTCCAGGGGTAGAGTGGGTGATAGGGGGTGAGAGAGTGATGTAAGTGGTGGCAAGGTGTCAACATAATACTGCAGTCACTCATAAAGTCTCTAGACTATGTAAGGCCAAATCTCAAATAATTTCACCTGGTAGACCAAGCAACCCACTGCTAAAAGACATGCGAGGGGCTTTAGTTCCATTATGTTCCACTATATCGCCAAAATATTGGCATGAAAACGAAGTTAAATAGCACGTTCCTGATATTCAAAAGCATACAGGGCCACCCATAGTAAAGATTTCTAATATAATATCCAGTTGTCAAAACCACTAAGCTTCTTGAAACCACCAAGGAATCCTAGTCAAAATCAGGCAAGCCAAGGCAAGACTCATGGTTAGAAAAGCTCATGGGCAGAAAGTCTGCCTTTGACTAGCTATTGCTAGAAATTTATACGTTTCAACTAATACCTGACTAAAAAATTTTAACATTATTTTTTTTTCTGTATGGTAACCAGGTGTGGGCTTCCCAAAGACCAATATAAATGGAATACTAGGACGCTACATACACAAACCCCGCATATATAGATAATGCAGTCATAAATATATTCTGTCCATTAAGGCTAATAGTAATTAGTATCGTGTTGTATGTACATATAGGTCTACTAGTTCCCCACGTGACCCATGACGTACATGTAAGATGACACGCCCTCTGGCGAGCGGGGGATTAACTAGTAACACACATATACATCATCAGGCATTAGGGCGCATGAGCAAGGAGTGCCTTCCGGTATAGCATGACATGCTATGACGTACTTATAGGGCGTGTGCCGTGAGGTATCACGTGTCTATGTGTGTTCCTGGTGGATTACATAGAAGTACATGTCATACAGTATCATGTGTTATTGAGTGACGTCCGTGGACCATGTGGTTGTATCTTAATCTGAGTCAATACAGAGAGAAGGGACTAGGAGTCAGAAGTTTCTTTTGTTTTGTAAATGTGTGTTTGTGTACTAAGTATATGTACTATGTACCAATCCTTTTAACGTGACGTCAAAACATGGAAGTACATGTTACACGGTATCATGTACCACCCAGTGATGCCTACATAAATGCGATGTACATACATGTACTTTGTGGTTGTATCTTAATTTGAAGTTAATACATGGACTAGGAGTCACAAACAAGTACATTTTGTTTCGTAAGTGGCGGGTCAATAATGTGTGGTGGTCCTTTTAACGTGACGTCAAAATGAAAAAGTCAGGATTGTATTCAGAGTGGGTAAGATTACAAGGGACCAAGAATGTATTCGTCCCACAAGAAAGTCGCCATGCATAAATTTATAGACATGCCATTCGCTACACTAGCCGAAAAAAAAACTTGCTATTTTCGACACCTTTTCCTATGAAAACTAACATAATCCAAAATAACATGCAGGACTTCTATACAAGGTTTTATCAGAAAGTAATAGGAGATGAGTCAGGGTTGGGAAGACGTTGCACAACGCCGTAACTCAGTAGGCGCTAAATTTTGTGCATCACAAGTCTTGTTTGCGTGTACAACGTGTTCTAGTCCCCATATTAACATGCTGATACGGGTAAACATGACTTTTAATCCCCGTGACGTACATGACGTACGTGTTCGTGCAGGCTACTCCAGTCATGCCGTGCTTTATGGAACCCCCGGTACCCGGCCTATCAACACACCCTCCCAGAGATCAACCAGCTACCAGCGCACCCCTTTGATCTGCCGCTGGTGACCGGCGTGCTGGGGGCATCAAGGCTACTGCTAAGAACCAGCGGCCACTGCAGCCACTGGTTGTCGGCGTGTTCACAATGGGATGGGCCTAGACCTGGCGGTACCAGCGTAAATAATAGATGTACTGGCGTTTACAGTGACGTCGGGATGTCGCTAGGGGAATAGGTCGCCATTGTCGTCACCGCCATGCTCTATACCTCCGCCCCTACAAAGCCTTTAGATAACATAGCCCACCCATATTGATATTCACGGAAATTTCTCACCAATTTGGCAAACATATATTATATATATATATATATATATATATATATATATATATATATATATATATATATATATATATATATATATATATATATACATATATATGGATTATACCCTGATATGAAATTCAACTTCTTCCAAAAGTAACGCCAAGAAAGAGAATCAGGCAGTTGTGCCCTCAGACCCAATCACATAACTGTGGGGGTACACTAGATTCATTTATGGTTACCTGTGCGCCAAACTATACCCGATATTCCTTCTTAATCCGTCTTTGCGCTAAGCGTATATATATGTTATACCTTGATATAATTTAGTTAGATCGGGGGGGGGGCAAGGGATGTTTTTCTAAAATGTGTCCCCTGACATGAGCCGAGTATCAATATTTTCTACAAAATGTACTGCACTCAAAAGCATTAAGGTATATATTATAACCGATATCCTTTTGTTCATATTTTACCCAAACTGGTGAGAACGGACCGTTTATAAGCCATCCTCCCGTCCACCCCAAGCCTCTGACTCCGGGCCCTGATTTCCCAGAAGGCCACTCGGTCGGCCATTAGAATGATTTGCTGAAAACATGGTAATATTGGAGGTGGGCGATATTAACCCTTTAAAGCCCGCAGCAGTGCATCATGCCCATAGGTCGGCATGATGCACCAATGAAGTGCTGGCGAGATAGCTCACCAGCACTTCATTGGAACATCATGCGGACCCTATACAGGGTTGATACATATACTCCCGGAAGGTCGGCATGATGCTCCAATGAAGTGCTGGCGAGACTGCATTGGTGCATCATGCCGACCAAAGGTGGGGGGGGGGAAGACTAGTGTCACGTACAGTGTGTGTGAATGTGTGTGTGGTAGGGGGGGGGGGAGGGGTCAGAGGTGGTGTGTAGGAACATGCACGTACACAAGCAATTTGGGTGATACAACATGTTGCCGTACACCCGAGATGTCAGGATTGCTCAAGGGCTTGTGAACGACAGTGATGGTGGTCTCATCTATGAGTTGAAGTGAAGGGGGAAATCTGGTGAAGAAGTGCTGGACAATATGATATTCCACCTGTTGTATTTCTATCTTATAATGGCACTTAACTGTAGATAGGCCTATAATCACATCCACGTGCAAATAAATGTGACCACTGACCAGTAATTAAAGCTTTTAGATTCTTTCATAAAAATCAAAATTGCCTTCATTACGGAATAATTAAATTGCTACAAAAGCCTTTATAATTAATAAATTAATGTAGGCTAACATTCTAATGGTATTTTCCTCAATCATTTGAGCCAATCGAGTTTAAATTTGCTTTTAAGCTACAAATGCAAATAATTGATGCGACTATTTTAAGTAATCAGTTGAAAGTCTGCTTTAACCATATTGGATAACCAGTCTGTCAAACACCCCATGGTACATGTTTGTGAATATGATCTCTTTCTCTCACTGTCAACCCTTCATTGGTTTTTGGTTTGGTTTGGTTGATTCTACCTCTACTTATACACGTGTAGTACTAAATAGTCAGCACAGTTACTGTGGTTCACGAACATGCAGTCCTTTCTTTTCTGCTTGGACAGGTATCGTGCCGACCACTGGGCATGATATATTCCTGCGTGAGTAGCCCTTAAAGGGTTAAAGAGGGAAAATGTAGAATTTCTGTAAGAATCTGACGCAAGGCACTGCAAGAACCCTTAGGTCAAAAATAAAATATTACATGTTTCCAGTTACATGGCTGAAATGTCTAAGGTCGGTAGGTATGATTTTTTTTTTAATTTTGTATAGAATGTATGGGCAGACATGTTGGATTCCATGACTTAACAGTAGAAATATGGAAAACATAAGAAATGTTAAGCACATGTAAAAGATATGAATGATTCTTATGAACTGTATACCAATGATGAGGACCTATAAAACCTCCAGGAAACATTGATGAAAATTACGGGAACAATACCTAAAAATTTCCCAAAAGAATTCCCCAAAAAATATATATTCAAGGGTCGGCCCTCTTTTGCTAGGGTCGGTCGGGTAACTGCAAACAAACCTTCTTTTTTTTAGGCCTTAGCACGAAAAAGGAAATGTCTGTAAAAGTAGGCCAAGTATAGATGCCATCTCTATACCCGGGTCCTGCACCTAAGGATCCAAGTTAGATCCCCGGATGGTGAATGTCAGCGTCAACCACATACCGACGTCACCATGGTGATGACGCACAAGACACGTCAAGACTGGGGATCCAGTGTCCTTGGTGACACGTCGGTAACCATAGCAACAAGTCCAGATGGAGGCTATCTGGGATAAATGCCCTTTAAATGTATGATTAATGCAATATGATCTTGTATCGACATAATACATGAATGCAGGTCTGGCGAGTAACTCACCAGGGCTATATTAACGCATCATGCCGACCCTACCGGAATGATAGACAAGCTCCCGGAGGGTCGTCATGATGCACCAATGAAGTGCTGGTGAGCAGTCTCACCAGCACTTCATTGGTGCATCATGACGACCAATGGGCATGATGCACCCCTGCAGCAGCAGCCCTTATAGGGTTATACTTGTAGAGTTAGATGTGAATGGTATCAGCGCCACTGTTTGGAGGCTGTCTGCAGTCAGGGAGGAGAAAGAACGTGGTGAAAAGTTTCAGCTGGTGACACAAGGACACCTCATCTACGTCTCCTCTTTCACAGAAATGGCAAAAATAAAGAGACGATTCAAACAAAAATATCTTTGCTGCTGGGTATTATACTGCAGAATATACGTGGGGTAGATACCATTGTTTACCAAATATTATCAATCCATGTTAAGCTAAACCAGGAGAAACCCTACAACAGCAGATTAAAACACTAGAGGGAATTCCGAAACGAGATGAGCCTTGGTAACCATATGCCTAAAATGACTACTGATACAAAGGCACCTAGCCACAAAAAGTAGTTATGGTTTGTTCATTGATCTTTTCGTATTTCTTTTTTTTATTCTCTTTTGAGTGAATTTGCACTGGGCACGTGGCGACATGACATGGGATGGCACTAGACCTGAGACCATGGCGCCCTCTGGTGGAAGTGTGTGATACGTCTCAGTATACATCACTTATAGTGTCATTTATACTTGACCCCCGTACAGAGGTCAATGTCTATGCACCAACACACCCCTTAACCTTTCATATGGCGAGTTTCTGCACTTTACTGTATTGATAATTCTACAGGGTAGATACATACCCAGACGTCGTAGAAAAGTGCTAAAATTGAAACTTTCAACTCCCAAGTGGGGCTTATAGCCTTTTCCATAGCTGGGGATGCGCCTTATACACAAGGTGTTACGGCAAACACTTAAATTTTCTTATCTTGGTAGAATAGCTGACTGGGTATATGCTAGGAGAGTGTATGATACGTCCATGACGTGAGGTGACGTGAAGTAGCTGGTTGCTGTCAGTGACACATGGTGCGTGTGTGAAGTGGTGGATGGGTACCAGCAGTACATGTACCAAGTATGGAGGGTGTGAGGTCAGTTAGGTGCACAGGGACTGGTATAGACAATGGCAGTTATAAAGCCTATACCATTTATATATGCATACCTGCATAGATGTTTCCACCCAGTGGAACCTGACTGCTCAATGGGATTTCTCCATGGCATTGACCAGCCAAAAACTAACCCTGACCCTTATCCTGACCCCGGGTGGTTGGGGTGGGGGTGGGTGACTACTCACTATATGATGGTCTCTACCCACTGCCAAACTACTGACCCCCTAAATCCAGGTGATATGACCGCTCCTGGATTCCCAAAGTAATTTCAAGGCATTTGAATTTACCGTCCCCTAATTTCAGGGCATTTGAAGGGACTGTGCCTAAGATTTGCAGAAATGTCTGCAGCAAGGACCCTAAAATGTGGAGTAATTATTTTCCAGCACAGAGAAGATATTTACTGCCCCTTATTTTGGAGGTGCACAGTGAGGAAGATATATTGTGTTTTCAGGAGCATTTAAAAGGACCACCACCAACCCCGCGTATATAAATCTCATTGGGACCTGGACGTATCAGAAGGTTGACCCCGATGGATCTTTGAAAGAAAAATCGGAAAGTTTCCAGGTATGACAAAACTGAGGAATTTTGATTATACTTCTGGGATACAAAACGGCCTCATAATAAACTTGCCTCTCCATTTCCTCACCACATGGGGTAGACGCGGGGGGGGGGGGCTTTCTCCGGCTGACCGCCTTTTTACGACATCTCTCTTTTACGACACCTCTCCATCAAACAAGTGTATCTTGTAACGTAAACGGCAGGTCACCACGCAACCTGGTCATCATAAGGATCAACCCCCAAGGCCAAAAGGTCAATCGGACGCTTAGCAAGGTCGCCAGGGTTAAACTATCATGTCCTGGTTACCCGTACAGGGTCACTTCTCACGAGACTGGCGAAAAAAAAACTTTTACCCCACTCTGTAAGTTGATTTTATCATTCTACATCATCAATCTATCAGACTGTAATGTCATAGTGTAGGCACCGATTTGAGTACAGCCCTTTTGAGTCACTCACCAGAGCTACACCCTTGGATATAGGACATGTTATGACACTGCATGATTGGAAGCAAATAAGCACAAAAATGCTCAATTTGAACTCATTGGAACTTAAAACTGAAATCGAGGGAAAACCCTGGAGACTTCCATCCATGTAAAAACCATTGGGACTGGAGAGGACCACCGCCATGGCACACAGAAAGGGTGTGTGGAGGAGGGGAGGGCAGAGACCACACCGTGGTCCCCAAATAGTGGTGAACACGCCAAGTGAACATGATGTCGTGATCAGTTCTCCATCGTCACAGATTAGGGATTAAACCATGACGACCGGCCACAAACCCACCTCATCCCCCTGGGATCTTTAACCCTTTAATCCTCGGCGGGGGGGGGGGGCGGTTTCTACACATTCTACTTGCGAATGTCGTCGTTTTGCACCAATACACTTTTGGTGGACATACATGTACTAAGCTTGGACCGGTAGACCCTTTCTTGGTCGACAGTTTGATGTTGGCATGATGCTTGGAATATAGCACTGGCGAGTTACTGGCGAGTTACTCACCAGGGCTGTATTCATACATCATGATGACCACACATCAATGAATCAGCGGCCCACAAAGGGTTAAAGTGTTAAGTCGTACACGATGTGTGACAGTTGGCGGCAAAGGACGCTGCACGGACGCTGCACGTGGCGTGTCCAAATGTCGTCTGCTCGCGCTCTTTTCGCGCGCTCAGGATTAAGAGGCCGACTGGGACCTGTCTTCAGGCTACTCAAGGGGCCCTCTGACCCCTCCACCCCCCGCCCTCCAACCCCAACCCCCGCCCTCATGCTAATTCCTCCATCCCAATCCTTCAGATTGAATCTTGCCACTCTCTTTCATACATGCCTGTTCCAACTCGTGGGTCTTTCCCAAAAGAACCCGATGATTTGGTTGCAACGTTAGTACTTCAACAATGTATTTCACATGTTCATCACACTGAATGCCCCAGGACCTTGACCCTGTAAGGGCCGCTGTGCAACCATGTCGATTGGTCGTCATGATGCATGAATGCAGTCCTGGTGAGTAACTCGCCAAGGTACATCCATGCATCATGCCAACCCATGGGGTTGATACAGTCCCAGAGGTTCGACATGATGCACCAATGAAGTGCTGGCGAGCAGACTCACCAGCACTTCATTAGTGCATCATGACGATGATAGTTAAAGGATTAAATCACTGGGCACAACCTTTATGTTGGAAGGTCTAGCAGGGACGTAGGAAAGGGGGTCCTGCCCCCCCCCCCAATCATAAAGGAGGTGGGGCCTGAGTATTTCTAGCCCCCCCCCCCCAATTTGCCAAGAATTTATAATACACGTATATTGAACAACAAGCTAAAACTTTGCATCTCAAATTAGATTGATATAGGAATGCGATAGGGGAGATGGGGGCCTTGCCTGGGGGCCTGGGCCTCAAATCAGATCTGAAAGTCATAAAAAAATCACTTTTCTATACAAATTTTACATAGGTATGCATAGGTGGTAGTGCGCTTGAGCCGATAATTCAAGGTGGTCGAGGTAGGGGCCCCCGAAGCCCACCCCCCACAATGAAGATTTGCTTCCTATGCCTCTGTGTAGCCCAGGCTCCCATATCCATGGCTGCTCCCATCAGCAGACGTAAAGGGTGTATGTAAGTAGTATAGGGATGCATCAGTACGAGCCTGGCAATTCTCTCTCTCTCTCTCTCTCTCTCTCTCTCTCTCTCTCTGCATCTCTCTCTGCATCTCTCTCTCTTTGCATCTCTCTCTGCATCTCTCTCTCTGCATCTCTCTCTCTGCATCTCTCTCTCTGCATCTCTCTCTCTGCATCTCTCTCTCTGCATCTCTCTTTGCATCTCTCTCTGCATATCTCTCTTTGCATCTCTCTTTGCATCTCTCTCTCTGCATCTCTCTCTGCGCATCTCTCTCTTTGCATCTCTCTCTGTGCATCTCTCTGCATCTCTCTCTTTGCATCTCTCTCTGCATCTCTCTCTGCATCTCTCTCTGCATATCTCTCTTTGCATCTCTCTCTGCATATCTCTCTCTGCATCTCTCTCTCTGCATCTCTCTCTCTGCATCTCTCTCTTTGCATCTCTCTTTGCATCTCTCTCTCTGCATCTCTCTTTCTGCATCTCTCTCTCTGCATCTCTCTCTCTCTCTGCATCTCTCTCTGCATCTCTCTCTCTCTCTCTCTCTCTCTCTCTCTCTGCATCTCTCTGCCTCTCTATACGCCCCCCCCCCTGTTATTCTGAGGTTTGAGGAGGGTCTGCAGGTCCCGAGTTAGAAATGACAGAGGAGCTTGGCGGGGCAGGATGGTCATGGCTTTTTACTGTAGTTGGGGCTCTGTGAGTGTGAGTGAGGGGGGGGGGGGCTGGAGGAGTTTTTGGGAGGGGACCGTGGAGACGTGATATAGAGATCTAGGAGTGCAATAGATACACCCTACTGAGACTATTTTAGTATAATATCTTGGATTGTACTAGAAACGCCCCAATAAGTCAGTAGTCAGTGATATCGACCTCGTGAACTTAATACCTAAATGGGTCTTGGTGACTCGTTAACTATAGGGAATATGGTACCGAATCCTGGCTGGGTCATAAGGTTACCAAACATTGAACAAATATATTTTGAGAAAAAAAAAACCTTGCAACTAAATGAGACCAATGTGATATACAGGCCTAGGTCAGTCGTATCTGAAACCTCCCCAGCCGGGAGGGTGATGCGGGCAGTGGCAGTGGGGCTCTAAACCTCTGAGAAATTTCTCTCCCATTTTCTATTACCCAAATTCACAAAATCATTCATAAGTTATAAGAAATATTTACAGAAAATCCAAAACAAATAGGGAAATGACTTGAGGAAATATATAGAAAAAAAATTCAGCCTTTTTAGTAATAGATATTCCCTTTTTAAGAAAACTAGAGATATTTGTAAACCAGGGGCCAGGAGTAGAGGGCCTCAATTGAACCCTTATCTTATCTCTTATCTCCGATCTTCTCAAAACTACTCCCGACTGACCACCAACTGTATAGTATCATTTCCAATCGTACCTTACCATCGTTCACAATCACCCTAAAAAGGACAACATAAATAGCACTTGTCTAGAACTCTGTCTAAACATCTCAAATAACCCCAACTAACACCCATCACCACATGTGCCCCTCCCTTCTTCCCACAGTGCCCTATAAAACCATGAACCCAGGACATGGAGGTGCATGTGGAGCCCTATAGATGGGGCAGGCCGACAAAGAGGATTAGAAACACGACGCTCTCCGCTTTGTCTCTCTATTTACGACATCAATAATTGAACGCAAAGCTCACAAATCTGCAACCCTTTAAGAG
Source organism: Acholoe squamosa (assembly GCA_949317995.1). Lineage (NCBI taxonomy): Eukaryota > Metazoa > Annelida > Polychaeta > Phyllodocida > Polynoidae > Acholoe > Acholoe squamosa. The sequence continues at coordinate 84,380,496 of OX439039.1, read as the reverse complement.
GAGCATGATGCAGGAGTGCATCATGCCCATTGGTCGGCATGATACACTAATGAAGTGCTGGCGAGTCTGCTCGCCAGCACTTCATTGGAGCATCATGCCGACCCTCCGGGGCTGTATCAACTCTACAGAGCAATACACAGTACACGACCCTTAATCTCTTTTTGGATTGACAATTATGTACAAAAACGGCGGTATAGGATTTGGCAGACCTCCTGACTGGAGTACATAACAGGGGTGGGGGTGGGGGTGGGGGTGATGGCAGTAGCAGAGATGATCTTGTGTGGGCAAGTCGGGTTCAATGAAATGGCGATGGGGACAAGGGCATTGTTTGCTGAGAGTTAAGTTAACTATGTGAGTCGAACTGTTGAATCTGAATTCGCCTTCTGTAGAAATATTGCTGAAAGGTACCAGAAGGGAAATCAGTGAAATTCAATGTACCGTATATAAATGCGCAGGTTAATCCTTTACTCTGCCTTACAGAATCTAGACATAGGTGTTGTATAAAGGGACAATTCCTGGTTCACTGTAGTCGCCCGTAGACTACACTACACCAGAACACTAGGGCGTTACCCATTACTGCAGTTCTATATTTTAAGTCCCCCTATAGAGCCCTGCTGCCCTCCCTCTGGCCGCCTCAAGGCCACACAAGGCGCGGTCACGTCGTCACTTCCTTCCGGTGCTGGTCCTGGTTGGGCCGGGGGAGCAGCTCAGGGGAGTCTACTCAGGGGGTGGTGTAGTGAGACTGTGGATTTAACCCTTTAAAGACACCATGATACCTCCAGGTTAATGTGCCTTGGTCCTCATCATTCACCTTCTGGCTAATCTTCTCATTATCACTGCATTGTCGCATCATGCCAATCCTTGGCATGATGCATATGGCGTGTAAGATTGGCATGATGCGTCAAAAGATGATCACTGGCGAGTTACTCACCATGGCTGTATTCTTGCATCCTGTCAATCAATGGGCACGATATGAAATGTATATAAACGCCCTAAGCGGCCCTCACAGGGTTCAGGAGACATGGTGAGAAGGTGAAATGGGTTGGAAAAGGTCAGATGGAAAAAGGGCATTGACTTGGGTGTAGATCCCGGGGTGTGGACTGAGGCAGTGGCGGATCCAGGATTTTACAAAGGAGGGGGCGCACCCCTTGTTTAGCACCTATTTTTTTCCTAAATTTCAGGCAAATAAACTAGAAAATACAAGGGAAAAGGAGCGTCATCTAAATCCGCCACTTTGAGGGATATACATACACTAACATGTACAGACACCTTATTCTGTGAAGAGCACAAGAGGTGTTGCACAGAGGGTTTGTTTGTTTGTTTGTTTGTTTAGTTTTACGTCCGGGGGCCATCGAGGAACTCAGACATTCAAGGTTTCTCGGACATTAAGTCCTTTCTTTTCTTTTTGGACAGGTATTTATATGCTGCTTGCCCGACACAGCAGTGACCGAATCTATGAATGACCGAATCTATGAGATGAATGACCGAATCTATGAGGAGGGTCGAGGGGGAAAACCGCTACCGGGGCTTCATTCCCCTACTCTTTTCGAAGGATAGCAAGTGTTCTTTTATTTGCCTGGTCCCATAGGCAGGGCCAGACAAACCACGGCCTTTGATCACTCAGACGTGGTTCACTGAGGGGGAATCCCATGGCAAAAGACAAGCATGTAAGCCCAGGCCCGCGCATATGGACACCAGCTGCCCACATGCTCACCCCAAGACACAAGAAACCCCAAGTTTGTCGCCTTTTACGAATCTGGTATGCCCACTGTCAGTATGGAAGGAGATTTCTCCTTGTGGACTCCCAATGAAGTTATTCTGCTCCTTCATGCCCTCACATGAAGGTCCCCACTCCACAGGGGGAGCACAGAGGGTGGGCTAAATCAGAGGAAGGAGGGGCTGAATACAAGAGTATACATGTACCTGTACAGGCCAGGAGCTACTGCAGCTTCATGAGTCTAAAATTCAAAATTCATCCTACGTACACGTTCGTTACTGCTCAGGGTGACAGATAATATTGGGTCATTTCATGAACCGGGTTCCATGACAAATGTGTACCGGTTATACATTAGTAAATAAAACCATCTTGAATCTTTAAATCTTGAATCCTGATGTAGCTCCCTATCCCCATATCTTTCCTCGCCGGGCCCTCGCCCCGCCCAAATAACCTCTACCCCTACCAATTGCATTCAGTGCGTGGTCTTTACGCTTATCATGTTATGAAGTAAAGGCACCCTGGACCTTCAGTTCCTCCAGGCTTTGGCTGTGGCCGTTAGCCTGTGGCCGGTCCCTAACACCGGCCGTCACGCCTACAAAGGCCGGGGCAGCCTCGCTGCATCCCCCGCCAAAAGCCACTGCTGCTGCCGCTCCTCATTCCCCCTGGGGCGGGGTGATGGGGAAGGGGGGTGCTTTTAGCTTAATTCGTGCCAGTTTTGTGGAGGGGTGTGAGGACACGCAACTCGTGTGTTTCTTGTAGGCCCACGTAAACTCAGCATGAAAGGGGACAGAGGCAGGGCGGCAAAAAGGACGAGAGGCGGATCTAATGTAGACCTCCATCCACGACATGGCGCGGGGGGGGGGGGGGGGGTCCTTTGGAGACAATGCTGATGGTCCTGGCGGATCCAGAGAAGTGCACAGCCCAATCGTTGGATCACTGACAATGAGTGTCTAGTATTACTATACCGATACAATCTGATTTAAATCAAATTTCTGTATCTGCATATTCTGAGAAAACACTGTCATCAAATAGAGTAAATTCACTCTTCACCCATATTTATGTTGGATCCATGCAACTGAGTTTGAACCGCAACAATGTGGAGGAAGCTGAGAAACTATTGTTAGATTACCAATCTTAAACTTTATAGAGAGAATTTAATAACACAATTTGATTCCGCCAACCAAGCAACACAGCCAGGCATGGTCAAAAGTCAGGTAGTCACGTGCGTGGTTACATCACTACCCATGGCGCTACCACCGTCATGTCATGCCTCCTGTGTGTGTGTGTGTGTGTGTGTGTGTGTGTGTGTGTGTGTGCTACCCCCCCCCCCCCCGTGTTATTTGTGAGCAGGTAAGAGCACTTTGTTTTAACCTGATACCTGTTTAATGCACTGCCACCCTGTGTGTGTACAACAGTATCATCGATATAGACCCACCATCCACGCCTTGTATAACCCTTTAGGGGCCGCAACATGCATCCTAGTTCATGTTCCATGGTCAGCATGATGCACCAATGCAGTTCTGGCGAGTCTACTCACCAGCACTGCATTGATGCATTCTGCCGTCGCCGACCCTACGATATTGTATGAGACTTGTAGATTTAGCCCAGGGAAGGGTGGGGGGGGGGGGGTGCGCACATCCCTTCCTCTTTGCCTGTGGCTGCGAGTCTATTTGACCCTTTTAAGCGTTAGATCTAGACAAAACTTAGAGCTAAGCAAACACCCATTTGATGGTATGATGCATAAATATAACGGTAGCTTGCATTCATACGACAGGACGACCTATGGACAGCATGCATTGTCGCATTATATGTGACCCTTAGAGGATTAAAATGCGTACCTTTGAAGCCTTACATAGAGAAGGCAGTCACTGGAGGGTTAATGTACGTTAATGGAGGTCCACTACCACAGCAGGAGGATGGGTTCCTCCTGTGTGTGTCACAAACATATACAGCTACAACCTCTGACACGACACCACATGATATCGGTCACTTCTCTCAGCTTTCTCTTAGCTAATTAACCCTTCAAGGGCTGCTGATGTATTGCTGGGCCATACCCATTGGTCGTCATGATGCATGAATGTAGCCCTGGTGAGTAACTCACCAGGGCTACATTCATGCATCATGACGACCCTATAGGTTTGATACACCCGGCTGGGTTGGTATGATGTGCCAATGAAGTGCTCATGAGTTACTTCATTAGTGCAACATAACGACCAAGGGGCATGATGCACTTTTGCATTAGCGGCCCTTCAGGGATGTGATTTCATTTTGGCCAATGTGTAGGAACCTTGATCAGCCAACACGACTGTGGCTCATTTGCTGCTCCATAGCCTCAAAATATCAAAGACACCCCCCCCCCCCCACTATAAATGTTAAAAAGTTTTCTCATTGGATCTGTGAAAATCACGAGGGTCAACTTCTTGACCCTCAAGTGTAGGAAATCCTACAGATGTAGGAGAATTCATATCCCTGGCCCTTAAAGGGTTTTAAGGTTTAAGTGCTCCAGGGCGGGATCCATATGCAGTATGTGGGTGCGTGTCTCTATATGTAGAACACAAAGGGTTAAATGTCTAAGTGCTCCATGGCGGGATCCATATGCAGTGTGTGGGTGCGTGTCTCTATATGTAGAACACAAAGGGTTAAATGTCTAAGTGCTCCAGGGCGGGATCCATATGCAGTGTGTGGGTGCGTGTCTCTATATGTAGAACACAAAGGGTTAAATGTCTAAGTGCTCCAGGGCGGGATCCATATGCAGTGTGTGGGTGCGTGTCTCTATATGTAGAACACAAAGGGTTAAATGTCTAAGTGCTCCAGGGCGGGATCCATATGCAGTAAGTGTGTGGGTGCGTGTCCCTATATGTCAACACATTACATACAACTCGTGTGTCTTTAGGTTCTTACTGTGAGGAAGTTTTTGGTTCTGTCTGTGAAGCTACCTGTACCACGGAGTGACCCGTCTGACTGCCATTACCTACACACCACATGAAACAAGGCTGTGTTCTACACAACCCTATGGATGTCATCTTGGGGAATGGCTATTGTTTAACACGAGGGGGCGGGCTTTGAGGAAGCAAAATAATCCTTTCCCCGGTCGCCATCCTTTTTTTTATTATTATTATTTCCCCCCTTTTGTTGAAATATGTGAAATGTTTGTTAGCCCCCTCCCCTACCCTCAAGGGGAGAGACATTGTCTCTCCTCAATTTATATCCCAGCTGTTAGATAAGGACCGGTGCTGCTTTTCTTGATTAGATATTGGGGTGAAATTTTGTTTTCTCTCCCCCATGGGTTAGATATTGCCCCCCAATCCACCAAATTCTACCTGTTTCCTCACATAGACATCATGACAACTCCCTAAACCCATTAACTACACAAAAAAACAATATACATACACCTCACAAACACACATACACACACGATCCAGCTCAAAACATAAAGACAAACCTTTTCCTTTCCAGTTGTTTCCCTAATGGTGGAGCAAACTTTGAAGGCGTGGTGTGTGTTGTGAGTGCTGGTGGTGTGGGGTGCATCTACAGACGGCTAGTGTACCTTTTATTTCTGAGCATTGATCGTGTTAATGTATCTGTAGAACGCTACAAACGGAGCTTTATGTTAACCCTTTAAATGCTGCTTAGTGTTTAAATAATTGTGGGGTTTAGTCGGCATGATGTATGAATGCAGCCCTGGCGAGTTACTCAACAGGGCTGCATTCATGCATCATGCCGACTCTAGGGGGTTGATGCAAATTCCAGTAGGATCGGCATGATGCTCCAATGCAGTGCATTGGAGCATCATGCCGATCAAGGAACATGAAACTAGATGCACCATACGTATTTCTAGAAGGCTACAAACGTATCTCTAGAAGGCTACACACGAAGTCTGCTGTTTATGATGACGTCCACATCATCCAGTTATAAGGAGCAGTTTTTTTAAAGTGGTGGGGCAGCATGGGCCCCACTTCAACCACCTTAACCTGTCGGCTAAAGTGCGATGACGCCTATATATACCTATACAGAATTAAATTTGTATAGAAAAGTATTTTTTTGTTGAAATTTAGATTTGGGGCCCAGGGCCCCAATTTTTCGATTCCATTACGATATTAATATAATTCGAGATGCAAAGTTTTAGCTTCTTGTCCAATTTTATTATGAAATCTAGGCAATGTTTTTTGGGGGGAGGGAAGACATACTCAGCCCCCCCCCCTCCTCCATGATTACAGGCCCGTAACTAGCCCTCTTCGCGGGGTTCGATTTTCGATAAGGTGGAACTCAATGAGTTCAAAGACGGAACCTGCCAAAACTCCTGTAGAATAAAAGACTAAAATTTCCTTATTTTTTGTACAGATGTGTAATGGTGATAGGGCCATATGAAGCAAAATTTCCCCATTTTAAGGTTTGCTTTCCAAAATCCTTAATAGATGTCCGATTTACAAGCCGCGAAAACTGACATGTAGCTATTCATGTGCACTTTTAGGCTGGCTAGGGTGGAACATTTTTGGTCCATCAGGGGCCGGGGGGGGGGGGGTTCGTCGGTTCGAACGGTCCTGTCTGATTAAGGGGGCCCAGGCCCCCCTTTCCTACGCCCCTGGAGAGCACATATCAATATGTAGCTACATTATTGGCCTGTCTGCCTGAATACCCCTACACACCCATACAGACACTCCCTATGTCCCTGACTCTCTCTCTCTCCCATTGTCCCCCTCCCCTTACAGCACCCTCACACTCTCTCCATATTGGGCCACAATCAATCTTACCAATCCATAAAACCTAGACCCCACTCAGTCCCCAAGATGGATGGAATCCTAAAGTCTTGGCTTTAATAATAACTCTTGAAGGGTCGTATGATGCCTCCTGGTCAATGTTCCTTGGTCGTCATGATGCACTAATGCAGTGCTGGCGAGTCTGCTCGCCAGCACTGCATTGGTGCATCATGACGACCCTTCGGGAGTGTATCAGCCCAAAGTAGGCAGCAGACATGATGCATGAATGCAGCACTGGCGAGTTACTCAGCCGGGCTGCATTCATGCATCATGACTACCAAAGGGGATGTCACTATAGCTAGCCGATTAAAAACCAGGAAACATACGATCTTGGACACACGTTTTAGGGAACTCACCATACTTTAATATCAAAACTATCTAGCTAAAACCAGGAAATAATCCCTAGTTAACCAGGAAAAGCGGTATCTCTGCATGGTGCGGCTTTTGAAGGGGTACCTTAACTTCGGCTCATCCCCTCCCTACCTCACCCCACCCAGCCCCTGCCCTACCCTACCCTCGGCCCGCGCTCTTGGCCGCCAGTCTAATAGAAACGAGCACGCAAGCTTTCTGCCTTGCTCAGTGGCTGGGGCCCGACATGTGATTTTTCATTGCCAACTCGGCGGTAACTGTGATTTGCTGCGATGTGCAGGCCCTGGGGGATACAGAGGTAGGGTTGGAGGTGGGTGGGTGGCTGGGGGAGGTGGGTGGGAGGGTATGGCTGAGGGCTGAGTAGAAGGAGTGGAGTGTGTGTGTGTGTGGGGGGGGGGGGTAGAGAGTATTCGTGTAGATCATGTAAGTTGTATAGTGTAACAGTGGTACATGGTCAGGGTCTGCAATATCTATGATTATAAGCAAAAATGCCACTCCCTGACCAGCAATTTACATGGGAAAGGCCAGCGAAACTTCCTACCAATAGACAAGATCAAATCTATACATACTCATACACACACTCCCTATACACACTCATACACACCCTCCCTATACACACTCATACACACACTCCCTATACACACTCATACACACCCTCCCTATACACACTCATATACACACTCCCCATACACACTCATACACACAATCCCCATACACACTCATACACACAATCCCTATACAAAATCACTAACACTACATTTGGTACAATACATCGACTCTGAGAGAGGACACTAACGCCGTAGGGTCGAGAGTACTCATGAATGTACCCTCCGCATGGGTTTCATTCTTACATTATGACAACCAAAGGATATAAAAACCGTCCTTAGATGGTTAATGCACATGGCCAAGGATTCAAGTTGGAGACATCATCCCCATCACCAAAAGACACAGTCAGAGAAACTTTGTAACAAACATGACCCATTGTGAGCAGTGCAGCATTATGACGGCGTGCTGTGCCTTTCTCAACCCAGCTTCTCATCCCCTAGCTTCTGTTGACAGTGGAGGCACAGCCAGGCATTGTGAGGGTACAGGAAGAGGGAGGCAGGAGTCTGCTACAGAGTCCTCCTCCTACCTCCTCCTGGGCGTGACAATGGTGGTGTAGGGAGGGCCAAGAGGGATGCACTTTGTAAGACAAGTGTCTTGTCAGAACGGTCAGAATACCCCGCCATTAAACAGAAAACACTCCCCTCTAAGGAGTGCCATCAGAGTCATGCTTCTTGGTCTTCATGATGCATCAATGTCTATTGCACTTCATTGGTGCATCTTGCCGACCCTCTGGGACTATATCAACCCTGTAGGGTTGGCGTCATGCTTGAATGTAGGCGTAGACCTGACGAGTTTCTCACCAGGGCTGCATTCATGCATCATAAAGACCAATGTGTATGATGAACTAAAATTCAACTAGGCCAAAAAAAAATAAAGTTGTCTTTCCAGTTACATGCCTCAAATATCTAGGGTTGGTAGGTCGGATTTTTTTTTTTTTTTTTTTTTTGATTTTGTAAAGAAATGTATGGGCAGACATGTTGGATTATATGATTTTACAATAGAATTATGAAAAGCACAAAAAATTCACAAATTAAAAACAATTCCAGGATCAACCTTTTTTTTTAGGCCCTATCAGCATTTAAAGGATTTAACGTTGTCAAACAGTCCTTACACCTCCAGTACTGTAGGCTACATTCAGGTACCTATTTGACAGTTATATATTCATGGCGAGAACTACATTACATTTTCACAGAGAAATGTGTTAATGCCCGCGCATATGTGCACCACACACATCCGAGGGGATAGGAAAGAGGAGAAATAGACCCTTTTAAGTGGGCTAGGGAAGCCCACACCTCCAGTACTGCAGGCTACATTTGGCACTGTTAAACCTGTAATTACGTCAGGGTGCCTTAGTCAGGGAATGAGCAAAACTGTTCCTAAGAATTTCTGTAAAATTGCATTGTTATAGTTCTCTTTACACAGATACCAATGTTGATGTTCAATGATTTGACTTCTACAAGCGGTCGGCACCCATTGTCATTATCCACACATCAAGCTCGGCATACAGGAATATTTGATGATAGAATTTCAACAATATCTGTAGTTATGATGTGACTTAACCCTTTAGATATAGTGCTTAATGTATCTGGCCGACCCTACAGGGCCGATACACTTCCTTGATTGTAGGTAGTAGGCTCACCAGGTCGATATTCATGCCTATCATGACGACCAATGTGACAACTAATGGGCAGAGTTTACGATTCCCTTAAAACGTTGTATAAAGGCCCTGTTACCTGACATATTGACAATACTATTGTAACATGCAGACATGTAAAACCGTAATACATAAATGAGGAATAAGGTTGAACGCTATCGTGACACTGTAACTGTGTAGTTAGGCCCCAGCACACCTCAGTGCTGCCCCCTAGAGCGAGAACCTGGAACTAAATCCTGCAGCGGCTTCAGACGCCGGAGCTGCGTCCGTGTGTCATCGGGAGAGGCCAATTTTTGGCAAAGCACCGAGGAAATAAACCAGTTTGTTTCTACCACTGGCTGTGTGTGAGCAATTCTCTTCTGATTTATACCGGACTAGAATAGGTCACCAATATTGTTTTGTTGTTAACCTGTATGGAGTGCAGTGGTAAGTGAGCAAATTGGATGGTTTAAATATGCAGCCAACAGGAGAAGCAAAGTCACTATCTGACCGACGTACCTTTATTGTCAGCCTATGTCTAATTCTCTAATGGAAGTGGAGAATCTCTAAGAGGCAGCAAGGGAAATTATGGCCGCGGTTTCCTTCCTTATTGAGGAAATTGGAGTCACCACAAAAAAATTTCAACCGAAAAGCAGGAACTTCTGTAATAGCGGGGAACCTCGATAAGATTGTAAGGTTATCTGCATACTACAAACACTATATAGAAAGATGAGATGACAGTGAATATCTGGGGACTCCAGAGGTGAATATTTCTGGCAGAGATATCAAGGTAGACAGGAGATATAGGTACGATAAAGGCATAGGCACAGAATTTAAGACCACAAGCCGCCTAGTTAATATGGACTACTTTGGCCAAAGTGTGCCACTTTATGTAGTTATTTGTAATCACTCTACGATATAACTCTATGAGGAGAATGTTTGACTCAAGTGTTCTAATCTTAGTCTACGGGCAGTTTTTAATATGTTTTACACAAACAAATGTAGCTGACAAAACCTATTATTAAATGGCACACGCTATTCCATTTTCTTTCTGTCGACCCCGGGCTGTCAACATTTGGCCATACTCGTAATTACTGACAACCAGTATCAAAGTTTCAACGAATCTTAATGAAAACAACAACACAATGGCCTCTGTATCTTGATATAATATGCTGAAAAAAAAAACGTCTTGCCAATTGTCACCAACGGAATCACATACATTAATTAATACTAAGGCCGAGGCAAAACACAACAAAAGAATAGAAAGGACAAACAGTTAAAACAATGCCAATGGATACAATATACATACAGAAAAGAGGCCACAATGTTAAGTAGACATGTATAGAAAGGAAGTGACAGTGTTCTGTAGAAACCTACATGTACATGATGTAGATGCTAAGTCAAGCCTGGGGAGGGTAGAGAGAGCCTAGAACTAGGCCGGAGACAGGATGTGCCGCCTATATATAGGCCACTATAGGCAGTGAGGTACTGTTAGGAGCTTCAGGAGGAAGGCAGGGTTTTAACACACTTAGTGTTTTAATACACTATGCCTATTGGTCGTCATGATGCATGAATGTAGCCCTAGCGAGTAACTCACCAGTGCTACATTCACGCACCATGCCAACTGGCTGTGACCAATACCCTCGCGAAGAGTCGGCATGATGCATCAATGCCGTGCTGGTGAGCAGACTCGCCAGCACTGCATCATGACAACCAAATAGTCCATGCAGTCCTTAAAGGGTTAATGTTGTCAGATTGTCATGGTAACAAGGAAGTAGACGCTGTAGGGACGCAGGGGGTGACAGAGTGAGGGGAGTGGGGTGTAATCCTCTTATGACGAAGAGGAGTCTAATGTTCCAGTGTTTTGTCGGCTTGTTACACCCAGATATAATCACTGTATCTAGGATCAGGAGGAGTGTGTTAGAGCTGGGGAAGGGGTGTGGGGCAGTGGGACAGCAAGGGTGCCACTGGTGGTGATTATAAGTAACCATATATATCATCTTTTAAAAAAAAACATAAGATTAAATTTTCCTGTCTTCTCAGACACCCCCCCCCCCTCCTTCATAAAACTGTTCATTTTCCCTTGCCTAATAGGGATGCCCCAGGTATGCCTGACCAATATTCTATCTTGAATATACAGTCAGTGGTCAGTCGGGAGTAGTTTTGAGAAGATCGCAGATAAGAGATAAGATAAGGGTCCAATTGAGGCCTCCTACCTCTGACCGCTGGGTTACAAATCTCTCTATTTTTCTTAGAGACGTTATTTCTTTTACTAAATTGGCTGTATTTTTCTACTTATCCTAAGGTTTAAAATTTCCTGATTTATTTTTGATTTCTGTGTTCATCTTTCTCCTAACCTTTCAATGATTTTGTGATTTTGAGAATTTTCTCTCTTATTTTCTACGGCCCAGATGTCTAGAGCCCTACTGTCCCTGTCCACATCACCCTCCCGGCTGGGGAGGTTTCAGAAACGACTGACGACTGACTGTATAAGCCATACAGACTGCAACCATCACAGTAATACACATATGCTACAGGTACATGCTACTCTAAAGCCGGCCCATGCACTAACATCTACCTACGAGGCAAATCCCTGTCTTTGAGAGAGAACTTGACTCTTAGCAATCCCTGTATCCATTTTCCTTACATTTTACGGGCTTCCCTAGCCCACTTAAAAGGGTCTTTATCTCCTCTTTCCTATCCCCTCGGGATGTGTGTGGTGCACATATGCACGGGCACTGACACATTCCCCTGTGAAATTGTGTAATGAAGTTCTTGCCATGAATATGACCTTAGCTGTCGAAATGGCGGAAAACATCTATTACTCACTCACTCACTCACTCCTTACATTTTATTTTCTTATACTAAATATAAGACCCATTTCAGTCTATTTGGTAACAATGAGTATAAATCTCTAATTTACCCAGACTTCCCTTACTATAACATGAAAATTCTCTGCTTTCGCTGACCTAAATGCACCCTGATCAACAATTTCAGCACCACGTCCTTCATTTTTACACCTCCCCAGGACTTCCATTCACTCCGGCATCAGCTCCACCAGAACTTGTCAACATCCGGGAAGGGACGCAGCAGCTTTTGATCGAGTTGAAACAAGTTTAATCCGGTTTAATCTCAATTTAATCCCATCTCGACCTTGTCCTCTGCAGCACCAGCGTTCCAGAGACTTGAGGTTTTATCAATAATCAAGTCGGCATCCCACTCTCTGATTTCCTCCCGGCTAACTGTTTTATCGTTAATCGTGCCCGGACATTGCAACGGTAGGTTTTAAACCAAGGGCGGGTCAGGGTTTTTTCATATCCAACAGGAAAAAAGGATGAAGAAAATAAACCCTTTCTACTGTTTTCAACTTTGGCTGTGTCAAGTCCTGGTACTCTTCATTCAGTTGTTTCCTAACTTTCCATCTGGTGTACAGTTGGTGTTATCTCCGAAAACATTGTACAACGTGACAACCTTGATGACAGTATGACAGTAGATTGAAATCAGGGGTGTGATATCCTGAAACCCATTTCGTCTGAAGCATATCATACCACCTCACTTGGACTAGCAGTTCATATTTTTATATTGAATGGAAGTAATTAGAATAGTGAATTATGTACTTTTTACCATCCCATGTAGTAAAGGAAGGCTCCGAATAACAAGAGGGATTTTATAACATCTCCATTTGAGGTGAGATTTTCCCTTTAGGCGGTAATACAGTTTTTCAGTGGATTCACACAAATCTCCAGAATGGTCCTGGAGAGCATTAAAATCTCTGAATTCAGAGTTTCCTCTGAGATTTCACACCCCTGTAAATATGTACTAAATACTTGTATGACACAGACGTTTTGGGTTGTATGTATGCATGTATGGAACACCGTTGCCTTAATTCCCGATGTAAGCCTACACTGCCTCAAGAGTTGCTTAGTAGTATATACAATTATTGTCGGTAAAACCTGTGCAGGCCCTAGAGTGCACTGCATATTAAGACTGTGTAGACAAAAGTAGTATATACAAATGTCGGTAATGCTATGGGGATTAGAAACCTGTCCATGCCCTACAGAGCACTGCATATTAAGACTGTGCATATTATGTAGACAAAAGTAGTATACATGTATACACATATCGGTAATGCTATGGGCCTGTCCAGGCCCTCCAGTGCATGAAACATCTGGTGAGTGGGAGGTCTCTGTACATTTGACTGAATGCAAATCACTTATGTGGAACAGAACATAGGTTTGTTTGCCGGCAGAGGTCTATAAATAGAAACAATTTCCTTTGTATGTAGAACTGAAAGTGAGGGGAGAATGGAGCAGTAAAGAACGAGATCCTGTTTCTTCACGCCCCTGTGGAGAATCACTCTGCCTATAGGTTAGACCCAATGTACATTATCAACCAATAAGATAATTCACTGCAAATCTTTTTAGGTATATTATGTAACACATGTTACCCATCATGCAGGCTGTTATCAGTGCTTATCTCGACAGCTCCCAGATCAAGCAATGGCGGACTCACAGTACCTCAATACTGAGCCGTATACATTACTATTGGCCACTAGCTGGTGTGGAGCTGGTTCCAGCGACACACACTGATAAGAACCGATAAGATGGGACCAGCATGTCCCTGGAAGTGGGTGTTAACCAGGGACACTGTACCCATCATGGTGTGTGTTATCACTGGGTTTTACCTGAACCAGCGGAATTCAAAATGGCAGCTCCACTAGGCCTCCATACTGAGTTCTATAGGCTCTCTCATTTTCCACAAGAAATAAATAAATATACGCGTACCTGGTTCTCCGGGTGCAGAGCGGTGAAGTAGCCCACACACATTATAACCTCATGGAGGAGTTCCTCCTGTGTCCAGTGGCCGCAGTACCACGCCAGGTACGCCACAATGTGACGCAGCTCCAGGGAGGTACCCTCCTCCCCTAGGGTGGCCTGAAATTATAAAAAAAATACCATTAATACTAAACGTTTAATGGCTGAATTTTAACCCTCCTCCCCTTGGGTAGCCTGGAATAACACAACAATACCATTAATACATAAATGGATGAATTTTACCCCCCCCCCACCTTCTCCGAGGGTGACCTGAATAAAAAAAAAACTTCTAATACTAAAGCTTTAAAGGCGGAATTCTAACCCTTTCTCCCCTGAAGTGATACAACAATACCATTAACACTAAATTTTGGATATCAACCTCTCGAGGGTTGCGAATGCAGGAGTGCATCATGTCCATTGGTTGACACGATGCACTAATGAAGTGCTGGCACTTCACTCGAGTATCATGCCGACCCTCCGGTAAGGTATCAACCAAGTATGGTCTTCATGATGCATGAACGCGTTACTCACTAGGACTGGATTAATGTATCATGATGAACCTTTTAACTTTATCAGGATTGCATAATGCATTAATAATTCACCCACCCCAGGATAAACAAGGCTTATTTCGTCCTGGCCATTAGTGGCTGAAAGAAAAGTGCTTTTGTTTCTGATTCTGAGTCGTCCATTCCCATTTTAAATCCCATCTTCCAATTGGGATACGGAGTCGTTTTGTTTTGTATGTTCTTTGTTGTTGTTGTTGTTGTTGTTGTTTTGTAATGCGTTGTGTTGTTGTTGTTGTTGTTGTTGTTGTTGTTGTCGTCGTCGTCGTCGTTGCTGTTTTCAGATCCAGTGGAGGAAAAACTTTCGTTATTCTAGCCATGAGTATAGCAAATGTAGCGGACGACAAAAATGGTGTTTGGATTCCCCAGGACTTGAACCCAGGCCATCTCACTATCGAACCCTACGCCTGCCATTCTCATTATCCACCTACCGTAATCTCCCGTGTATAAGGCGCGTCTTATATGCAGGGTTTTAGTTTACACTGGATCCACAAGGGGGACACCAAGACCTTTCTTTTGATATATTACACTCCCCATATATCACAATATTAGATCGGAGGCTCCAGGGGGGGTTCCGGGGGGCTGTAGCTACTCATAGCTTTTTGAATTTTGAAAATCCATCTAGTAGAACAAAAGTTATGAACATTTTTTTCCTTTAGCATATTCTTGAACTCTAGCTGCGTCTCATACGCAAGGTGCGCCTTATATGCGAGAGATTACGGTACATCTGGATAGGTATAGTATGCAAGGGGGCGGGCTTATACCAGATGACCTGCTCCTGAATCTGGAATGGGGCAGATGGCCTATTGTCATGGACTTGCAGCCAGAGCTGACCCCTACACGTTTCAACAGCATCAATCAAAATCCTGAAACTATTTCTATAAAAGTCCATAGAAGATATACTGTATAGAAAAGATTAACTGTTATTTGAAATTAGTTTGAAACCCCGTTCACCCACATGTCTAATTCTGTTTGTCAAATCTACTTGCCCAGGCTACATTTATGCCTAAATGGCAGATCCACATGTAGACACCGGTCAGTTACTCATCAAAGCCGCATTACTGCATCATGATGTATACGACTTCGGTCGCATTTATCGTCCCGAACCCGGGGGCCTTCATGTTAGGGGCTTGGCTCATATGTTGATGCGTCTTATAGATAGGTGAAGTTTTAATGTACTGGTACATGTCACCCTATTTCCCATTTCTCTCATCTCTGTCTCCCCCTGTTGCTATCTATGTCCTTCTCTTTTTTTCTAATTATAGCAATTTGACTGTTTTAATTATTACAATTTTTCCTTTTTTTTCACTTCTCTTTCTGAAGGATGGGGAGCTCTAGGAGCTGGCCGTGCTGAGCTGCTCCGCCCACTTGGTGAGTTCTGCTTGAACAGCTCCACCTTCAAATGTTGAGCAGCTCACCCACGCTGTACGAGCTGCTCACCCACACTGTACGAGCATCTCACCCACACTGTACGAGCACCTCACTCACACTACATGAGGCCAAAAATAAATATCATGTGTTTCCAGTAACATGCCTCCAAGACCTGGGGTCGATTTTTTTTTTTTGATTTTGTATAGAAATGTTTTGGGTAGATGCCATCAGATTCATGGTTTGAGATTCAGATTTATGACAAACGTGAAATGTGAAAAAAAAGTCTGTAAAAGATATGTTTATTAAAGCTCATAATTGTAGACTTGATTTTCATGAAGAACGGAAGAAAAATTACAAAAAAATAGCTTTAAACAACTCTAAAATTCTCAAAATTATTTTCTAAAGAAAATAAGAAAAAAAAATTGTCGGCCCTCTTTGCCTATGGTCAGTCGGGTGACTGGAAACAAACCCTTTTTTTTTATTTGGCCAATGGTGAGCAGCTCACCCTCACTGTATAAGCATCAGACACTCACAGCACCTCACTCTCCAAGCACAAGACTTATACCCGACTGTAAAACCCTGCGTATATTCTGCAGTTTGTGAGAAAGCTACAGGCTGTGATCTGCTAGGGTCTGAAAATGTGCCCTTTTCCTTACACATGCGTGGCTATATCAAGAACATCTCGTATAAGCCGCACCCACCTGCCTTCCAGAAGGCTATACTCCCGGGGCTATATTATAATCCAACGTAGGCCTCTGAAATGGTCGATAAGCCGCGATTTAATGACATACAGCAAAAGCTTTAAACTAAAACTGTGTCGGGAGAGTGGGACTTAGTCTAACAACTAGAGCAGTGAGTGACTCTAGAGGAGGTGAGCTGCTCCTGTGGCAGGGGGGCGGGTAATTAATTGGTTAATTGGGCCTGAGCTGAAGTTGAGCTATTAAAGACCTGGTTCTTTACAGGCTGATAGTGCATTAATGCATCATGCCCATCAGTCGTCATGTACATGAATACAGTGAGTAACTCGCCAGGGCTACATTTGTGCATCATGCCAACCCTAGCGTGTTGATACATCCCCAGGGGTCCACATGATGCTCCAATGAAGTGCTGGCGAGCAGAGTCGCAAGCACTTCATTGGTGCATCATGGGCATGATGCTCTCCTGCATCAGCAGCACATAAAGGGTTAAAGAGTTTGGGCGGGGGCGAGCAGGTCGCGAGCAGCTCGGTCTGTGCAGCTGCCTATGATTAACCCTTTATGCATGGCATGATGCCTCAAATGCTTCAATGTGTCGCCATGATGCATTAATGCAGTACTGGTGAGTAACTCGCAGGCTATGATTTGGTGCATCGCACCTGACTCCATAGAAGTGCATCAACCCCCTTTGAGTTAATTGAATGCATGAATATAGCCTTGGTGAGTTACTCGCCAAGGCTAAATTCAAGCATCATTAGGGCTAAAGAAAATGGCAGTGTAATACCTTTAGAGGGTTAGGCTGCCGTGATGTATGAGTGGGAACAGGCAGCGTCGGGAATCAGCGAACTGCTCGGTGAGCTGCTCAGGGCGAGCTGCTCATTGGTTGGGGTAGGAGGTGGTGGGTGTATAACCATTTACCGCTTTAGAGGCCGCTGATGCATTAATGCATCATGCCCATTGGTCGTCATGATGCACCAATGAAGTACTCGTGAGACTGTTCGCCAGCACTTCATTGGTGCATCATGCCGACCCTCCGGGAGTATATGCATCAACCCTGTAGGGTCATCATGATGCACCAATGAAGTCCTGGTAAGAAGTCTTGCCAGCACTTCATTGGTGCATCATGATGACCAATGGGCTTGATGCATTAATGCATCAGCGGCTTTTAAAGGGTTTTCCACATGGTGCCTCCAGGTTCATGTACTGTGTTGTCATGATGCACCAATGCAGTGCTGGTAAAGTCCAGGACTGCATCGGTGCATCATGCTAGCCCTTCGTGAGTGTATCAGTCCTGTAGGGTCTGCATGATGCATGAATGCAGCCCTGGAGAGTTACTCACCAGGGTGACATTCATGCATTGTGACGACCAATGGGCATGATGCATTAATGAACTTTGTGGCCCTTAAAGGGATAAGGAGAGGGCGAACAAAATTAAAAGAGAAAAATAATAATTAAAAACATGAAGTAAAAAAGCGAGAGGAAAAAGCTGCCCTGCCTCCCAGATCAGCGAGCGGGAATTGAAGCTCTAAGGGCCGCTAACTGCTTCAAGACACTCCACTCGTTGGTCAGCATGATGCATAAATGCAGCACTGGTGAGTAACTCGCCAAGGCTACATGAAGGTCACCATGATGCATCAATGATACATCAAAGACGGCTCGGCGAGTAACTCACTAGGGCGAAAATGGTATCAGGACAAGGGAACAGGGACCTTTGCGTATCCTGCCGTTTTCAAATGGTTAATTAAAAGTTTGTGGAGTGAGATAATTTAGTGCTATAAGGGAGTGGGTGGGTACAGGGCCCGTGGGTGGTGGGGAGGGGCCGGGTAATTTTATAAAGGGCACAAACAAAGAAAAAGGAGGTCTAGGTTAAAAGTTAATTGGGCTATGTCATTTTTTACTCTTTTTTTTTTTTTTTAATTGGATGACTTGTACTAGTACCCTGTGCCTTTTTCGAAAGCATGTAGTCACTTAAATAAAATTCACTTGAATGATTTACAAATAAGTGCACTCTTCGATGTGCAATCCAACACGTGAGGGAAATAGGAGGCATTTTGTGCCACATGTAGAGAGAGACGTCGTAGTGTGTTCATTATATGGTTTATTTTATAACATTGCACAAGTCTACATGTATAAAGTGGTTTAGCCTATGCTATGATATCGGACATAATGCTGTATAGAGTAAACAACACATGTTTAACAAAGGTAAGGGAAAGGTTACACGAGTCGCCTTGGCACGATTTGATCATGTAAGTAGTACATGTTTGGTAAAATGTGGATTCTCAGCAGGCGTAATGATTCCTCGGGCAAGACAGGCACTACCGACTTTCGAACTCTTCTCAAACACATTCTAAGGTCACAGGTGACAGCTCTGATAAAAAAAATATGTAATTAAATTCGTCATAAAAAAATCAATGTATGTTGAAATTCCACGTGGGAGTTCATACAAAGGTGTAAGAAGATTGGCATCCTTTGACTAATCATGGAATACGGCACATTTACCCCCCTCCAAATGCTACCACTTCAAATGCTAGTGATATACAGATATACCGACTTAGCGAGATACGTCATCGTCCAATAAGATAAATCCCTTCATTTAGTACAAACTCCTTTAGGGTGCATTACATAACAGCTGGTACCCATCATGCCGGTTGTTATCAGTGTTTATCTCTCCGGGTACCAGATCAAGCAATGGCACCTCCTTCTCAGGATCCTGGAACCTTGGTATACACAACTGTAGTCTCGTAATGGAGCAAATCCAGGTGGACCTGAACCAATGAAATAATTCCCCTAATCACTGCGGATTTCTTAGAGGGCAACTGGTACTCATTTGATAGCTCTTATCGGTGATAATAGGTTAGTAACCAGCTCCAGCAATGGCTGCTTCCACTGGACATCCCTTAACCTCGGTATACACACACCATGGAGCAACTCCAAGTAGGTATGAAACTTGACCTCCATGGTCCTGGACCTATGGTCCACTAAATCTCCTGCCACGGCTGTAAGCATGCTGCCCCCCCCCCCACACACACACAGGTAGCATTGACCCCATCCATGGTCGACCACACACCTAGTGGATACAGATCACGTCTTATCATATCATGGAGCAAATCCAGGTGTGTCACTGACCTCCTCCATGGTCCAATGAAGTATCAGGTCAGTGAGTAGGACATCGTCACACCTGACTTTATAAAGGGCATATATACACCCTGGAGGAAATTAAATTCCCTCCATAATCCCTCCAGTGGTGGTGCATAATTATTCACACATGGGGTATCTCCTGGTGTCAAATTATGACCTCCCTCCATGGTCCACTGAATCTTCTGTCACAGCTGAGTAAGCATGGTGCCCCCACACTGGCAGCGTTGCCCCCCCCCCTCCCACTTCATAGTCGATCACCTGCAGTAGTACTGTCCATATGCAGATGTGTAATTAACCTCCTCCATGGTCCACTGAATCTCCTGTCAAGGCTCAGTGAGCACGGTACGGCATCATTTAGGGACTGGACCCCTCCAGGTGCCCTCCTGGAGGAAATCGCCCGAGACAGTGTCCGGCGGCACAGGTGAAGGGAGGGGCGGCTACACATCTTCCTCCAGGGGAGAGGAGGCCACAGCGCCGGTGTCCTCCTGCCGGTCAGACCCAGGCATGGGACTAATCCTGCTCCTCCTCCTCATCCCACCATTTCCTCCAGTAGCTGAATCGTGGTGCTCCTCCTAGCACGGCATTACATAGCCTCCCGGCCGGCCGCCACTGTCCCCGCCCTCCGCCAGCCAAGCAAACGCCGCCCCTGCCACTGGAGATGGCAGAAGCGAGTAATTATGGCATTCAGTCGACAGAATCCATTATATGGATTTTAATTGCACTTTGCAGTGCCCGATATTTGGGCAGCAGGGGCGGGGAGAGAGTGAGTGAGAGAAGAGATGGGGGTGGGAGAGTAGGGCGGGGGAGAGGTGGGGAGTAGTCCCGTCCGTCGGTGGCTGCATGGTTGGGAGGGAGGAGGGTGGGAGGCCGTCATAAGAGCCATTACCCTTAATGCATGTTACTTGAAACTAGGCAGACGCCTTTTTTTCATTTGCCGCCATCAATTTGGCGCCACTTAGCGTCTGTTGGGTTTCCGTGCCGCCCCAAAAGACGTCGTCAGCAGTGCACGGACGCAGCGCTATGAGCACCAGACGCAGCGCTATAGAGTCTACAATCCCCAAGTCTGATGTGTATATTAGACCCAGCGTTCCCACATCCGCAGCAATCCAAAAGCCAACTTCACATACATCGATCTCCCAACACACTAGGATTCTGGCCTTATTCTTTGAAAACCCTAGATATTACTCCGAATCTTTGATCTTTTCGAAGGACAATGTGTATATAGAAACCGTGACTGCTTTGAAAAGACTGACAGAGCAGGGGCGTAGGAAAGGGGGGGGCAGGGGGGCAGCCCCCCCCCCAATAATGAGGAGGTTCCCTATATAAGCCTATATAAAAATATAGCAGCCCCCCCCCCAACCTGGCCCCCCCCCCTAATAAAAAAATGCTTTCTACGCCCCTGCAGAGGGACTCGCGTGTACAAAAACCCATGTTATTAGACATAGCCTACACAGATGCCACTCACTGGTCTACAAATAAAAATAAAGCTTTACAATTTTGAGAAATCTTAACCAAATATTTTCTACCAATATATATCAAACTGATGCTCTCCCAAATACTGAAATACCCACTGACCTCCTAATAAGATACAAGAACATATATTTCTGTAAGGTAGATAGGGAGATTGTCAAGTACTCACCCATTGCCTCCTGCTGCCACACGGGATGACGGTGGATCACCGTAAGGTGACATGGGGCGGGATGGGTGAGAGTGATGGAGGGAGTGAAGGGTGGGAGGGGAGAGAGGCCGTTGTACATTTAGTGCCATACGTGACACACAAAAAGGATCCTGAAACCACTCATAGACCACATAATGCCTCAATGTTTATTGATCCTTTGATGTCATGATACATGAATGCAGCGTTGCTAGAAAACACAACTTCATACCGTAGGGTCGGCATGATGCATGAATGTAGCCCTGGCGAGTAACTCGCCATTCGTGCATAGTTGATACCCAACGATGCCCCCAGGTTTCATGTTCCCTTCTTGTCATGATGCACCGATGCATGATGCACAAATGCACCACTGGAATAATGCACGGCTAAACTGCATATAAACCCACCGGAAGTGCCGAAATCGTGGTATAAAGGTCTATACCCATACCTCTGCTGTATTGACCTGTATTGGCTCTGTGTGTCTGTGTGTCAGCATGCATGGTTATAGGTCTATACCCATACCTCTGCTATATTGACCTGTATTGGCTCTGTGTGTGCGTCAGTATGCATGGTTAAAGGTCTATACCCATACCTCGACCTATTATTCGTTTGGAGTTGAATATTGATTTGTTCCAGAATTGTTTTTGTTTTTTTTGCTTTTTTTATGGGAGGGGGGGTCTGTTTTATAGCGATATCTAAAGGATTGCATCTTATCATTATTGCAATAAACACGTCCAAAAAATTAATAAACAAAAAATACTTACCTGCACCATATCCAGGTCCACGGTGGCTAGTGTGTTGAGCATCTTGATGGCCATGGTGGTGACGTTCACGGTGTGAGGGGGCAGTTTGGGTGGCGCCGTGTCGCCGCGAGGGGGCGCCCCGGTATGAAGTAACATGCCATACAACAAGGACATGATGCCCACCATGTCTGTCACACGGAATGTTGCTAATAGCTGTGACGTATCGTCAACCTTCTGAGGCTTCTCTAGTCTGTACGCGTTCCTGTACCGAAAGAAAACAAGAGGGTTAAAATACAGGGTTTTATACCACAGTTATCCACTTTAGGCACCATAAAACCAAAACTTTATAACTGTTATACAAAATCTTTTTGATAACTGAAAGGAAATCGGAAAATAGTTCAATATCAAATAAATTCGCTTCCAATACACAGCTTTTGAGGGGAAAAAATCCCCATTAGAGAATTGTGATTATGAGAGGTCATCCTACGCTGACCACTAAGATTCTATGCTGGCGTCATTATCAATGATTATGATGCACAATTGCAGCCTTGGCATTTAACTTGCATTATTCATACTGACCCTACAGGGCTGTAATGGTCAATTATTCCGAGTTTGTATGTTGTATGTGGAAAGAACTACCAAACGACAGTCTCCGGTTACATAAGAGGCAACAAGGTTTTATTCAGGATTCCTAGTTACAGACCAACTAAAGGTTCCGAGTTCCGAATCAATCGTACCAAAGTATTTAGCTACCCATATAAGTTCTCAGTGCCAGGGGAGAGAAAGCACTCCTATTCGTACAGAGTCCCTAAGGATTCTGTCTCCGCCAGTCACCGACCCAGCTTTATATAGCCACAGTGGTTGGGTGGCGACCCCTTGAGCCTAAGCCGGGAAGCCCGGAGAGCAGTGCTGCCACCGCTCGCCGAGCGCACCCGACCCGGATCCAAGTGTCTGCCCTACTCAGGAACTGACCAACTCGTAACTATCCAACGCTATCACAACCCATGCCCCTACAGGGCTAATACACTCCCGGAGGGTTGGCATGATGCACCAATGGGCATGATGCACTCCTGTATCAGGCATGATACATACCTGCGTGAGACGAGTTTGACCATTGAGGTAAGCAGGGCCAGGCTGTGTTGGAGGAACTCTGCGGCTTGTGGGTTGTCGTCTATGGAGCCTCTGACACCATTGAAGTACTGCGCCAAGCGGTCCACCACTCCCACACTCACTATGTAACTACAATTAAAAATATTGATAATAATTACCACAGATACTGGCTATGTGCAGATTTATATTTTCAATTTCTAAATGACTAAACCTATTTTGACGAATTTGTCAACATAACGCAGCCAAAAAAGCCTAAAATGGTCAATTAATCCCTCCCTTATCACTCTTATTGATGTAAGTCAGGGTGTATGAAAAAATCTGAGTATACACATCAAAATTCTGGATATTACTAGAAATCTGATTTGGGAAAACAAATTTGGGTAAGTCGACAGGCATCCTAAACTCTGATAATTCTGAAATTAGAATAAAATTCTAAAAACTTACATCCCTGTTTATTCGCTTGTAGGGCAATCAGCCCACACCCATTCTCTCTTATTTTCAAGGTTTTTGTCTGGGGTTTAATATCTTTATTTCATTTATTCTAAATATCTATGTTTGCATGGAGTCAGACTGGATTTATGATGTATGGTTTCCCTATTACTATGGGTAGCTGTAATACTATAGTCGAAATACCAGAGACATTTAAAGCTATATTTCTTGTCCATTAGACCATCACCATATATTTCTTTTATATTCAAGTCACTGCTCATCACGTGACCTACCTAATGATATCATTAGCTCGGCTGGTGAAGGAGTCCGATGAGCTGCTCAATCGTTCAGCAGCAGCGTCTGAGGCGCTCGCCATGGGGTTGTTCTTAGCGAGGCAGTTCAAGACGGCAGCAATAATCTGCATTAAGCTGCTCGCCAAGGGGTCAAAGGGCAAGGTCGGCTGGACGCTGGGGGCTCCCGTGCTGCCACCTGGGGACGCCTGGCCGAAATTGTCTGGTATTATCACCTGTAAAAGATATGGTATAGCATATATAGAAATTTATGAGGAACAAGGGAATTTTAAAGGAAACCGTTGTAATGCATGAGTACGTATGGTCAGGTTTGCTAGCTCAAAACTTCAGAGCTAGAATCTTTATGCATAATTATGGGTAAAACCGGTACATTTCCTACTCTCTAAGCCTAAAACTTTTACAGAGCGATTCGGTTTTTGTTGTTGTTGTTTTGTTGTTGTTGTTGTTGTTTTGTTTTATGTTAAGATCTTATTGGGAAAAAATACAGAAAAGAGGTTTGTTTTTAGTTGAAAATGTTACCCTAAGACATTAACTTGAATATCAAGATTGTGGCCATAATAAGACCATAACAAGCTGATTTCTTTTAGAAATGTAAAGCCTAGCTCCTGCTTCTTCCGATGAAAAGTGCATTTGTCCTAACAACAGATGAACACAGACATGAACCACAGAAATAAGACCGAGAGTAACTCACCGTGAGCTGGTGTATAAGTAGATCTACCAGAGATCCAATCTTGTTACTGAACAGCATGTACTGACAGTTGTCATAGCAACCCTTACACGCCAGGCGGAACACGTTACACGTATGCACCAACGACCTGAAAGTAGAAAGTATGAAAACAATATTCTGAAATTTTTCAAAATAACTGAAATACAAACAAAATACTGAATAGAAGTACCTAAATATTTCACTGGTGGCAAGACTCCCCACTGGGGCATTCATACAACATGACAACCAATGGGCATGAAGTATACGCAGCCCCAAGGGGATGAGTTTCCATCTACTTGCTAGTCACACTCAGTGTCCATAACGACTTAAGTTACTTAGTTGTGTTACTCAGAGCTAACCTAGTGAGAGACCTACATGACGTGGGTCCAATGGGGCATGGTGAGGTGGTGATAAACATAAGGTATATTCCCATCAGTACGACTACAATTCAATTATCGTCACTTTAATTATCGTCACTTAATTCATGACATTATTTAATCACCCTGCGGCATCACTTCATGGAAGGGGAAAATCAAGAGGCGTTTCTAGTCTCATCCACGGTGTTCACTTTATATGGCCCAAAGCTCGAACTCATGATTTTTTACCTTTCTGTTCAACCTTAGCCAAGCCCTTGAGATTATGTCATGGCAGATACGATTGTTACTATAGATTAGTACTAGAACCGCCGTATTCAATGGGGGGGGCATTGAATACAATGTGTCTGTATTCAATGGGTGTCCACCATCTTGGATTTTGAACAGATCTCAGCTGTTTTTCTTTATTTAATAGTAAAATAACCCCCTAGGCCATGAAATAAATGCATATAATGGCTTCGTGGGATACACCAGTCCCACCTCGGGGAATACGATGTAAAAATATCATTTGTTTTTTTCTTCTTTACAGGCGTCTCTTTTTGACGCCATACCATGGATTGACAGCTCTCTGAATGACAGGTAGGATGTCAAACTCTGACAAAAAAGGCAGCTGTCACATCCCCATTCTCTTTCTCCAAAGTCAAAAGCAGGACTGCCATGCCACAAACGTCAAAAAATCCCTATCAGTACCGTCAGCACAGCCCACGTGACGTATGACGTCAGTTAGACTGTGTACAGTGTCCCTCAGCAGCGGCCAGCGGCTATTAATGTCAGGCTGGAGGGGGCGAGCCTGAGTGTCCCTGGGCCATGTACAGCGTCAAAACGTCATTCTGGGCACGTCATAGACATCTGGTCACCATGGTAACGGTGCGGCTGGTGTGGCGCCCCCTTCCGCCCCACTTACACATCACACAGGTGAGCTGCTCTCCCTGCACTGAGCTCCGAGCTCCTCTCACTCTGCAAGCAGCTCCCTAGGGGGCCCATTCTCGTGAGTCTTTCTAAAATTCTATCAAAATATTTTCTTGGAGTGTGTGGCCAGAGATGAAAGCTTGGTACAGAGAGAATCCCAACATGTTTAGCATATCTACTCAAAATCCCTGGAAATTCCTAATTTGATGTTTACCTGTTTTCCACGAAAATCCCTGAACTTACACGTCTTAATCCTTTGTCTGCAAAACCATTTTTCTCGCTAATATGGTGTATCTTAGATTTCGAAAAGGAAGGAGGGGATGCTATTGGATGGGGGGGGGGGGAGATCACAAGAGGAGGGGGGGGGGGTAAGATTGTGTGCTGATACAATGATGTCATTGGGTGATGTAGGAATATTAAGTAAATTCATGATGAGTATCGTATATTGAAATACACTGTATCTGCTGGGAGAGTGATCAGGTCTTTATGCTTGGAGAGTGAGCAGGTCCCTGAGCTGGTGCCCGGCGTGCATTAGTACGAGCAGCTCTGTACCACCTGGGACCCCCGCCAGGCGGCGACACCAGCTCCTAGAGGGGCGTCCTCTCACTACGGTGGGTCTTTGTATTATCGCCCACAGAACGTGCTACACAGCTGTGTATGAGCCTTTAGTGGACACTTCATAGGAATGTTCAATGAACTTTTTATGAGGCAAATTCTTTTTTAAATGATCTTTATCGACAAAAGGGTTCAAAATATAATTAAGGTATTCAAGCTTATAGGCGGAGAACTTCCATTGCGAGCACGCACCCTTCCTGAAGAGTGGACAAGAGATGATCCAAATCCGCATTTTTTTTATTTTTTTTTATTTGCTTTTGATTCAGCACCAATGCATTTTGAACTCTCCACCATGAATGATGTCTTGGTAAGTTTTCTGGACAATGATACATTAATGCATTTGTGGTCCGTAAATGGTGAGTCACCAATACATGGATAAGTTTACATTGACGAAGTGCAATGACACGGAACAGTCTCACCAAGACAAGAGAAAACAAACAATTTTGGAGCAGCTATAAAAAATTTAAGAAACTTTCCATCCAAAGGTGATTACGGGGGAGGTACTTATGCCATAACTGCCCATGGTATAAAGACACATAACAGTTCCTTAGAGAATAAGAAAACATTGGGGTTGTCTGCCCTTATAGAAAAACATGATCTATGGCCACTTAAAGGAGAAATTTACGACTGCACTACTTTTTACACAGGGGAGAATAATGTCCCTGCTGTTTTAACCCTTCAAGGCTCGCTAGTGGAGGCCCATTGGTCGTCATGGTGCACCAATGAAATGCTGGCCAGACTGTTGGCCAGACTGCTTGCCAGCACTTCATTGGAGCATCATGTCGATCCTGGGGGCTGTATCAACCCTATAGGGTCGGAATGATACATGAATGCAGCCCTGGCGAGTTACTCACCAGGTTACATTCATGCATCCAAAAGGATTAACAATTTGATGGCAGCATAATGCCTTTAGTCATTATGGTCGTCATGATGTAGGAATGATGCTCTAGGGATTGACTCTCCAGTACATGTACTTCATTCAGTCAGTGGTCAGTCGGGAATAGTTTTAAGAAGATCGGAGGTAAGAGATAAGATAAAGGTCCAATTGAGGCCTCCTACTTTGGACCCCTGATTTACAAATCTCTCTATTTTTCTTAAAGGAGTTATTTCTTTTACTAAATTGGCTCTATGTTTTTATACATATCCTCAGGTTTAAAAATACATGTTTATTTTTTATTTTTCTGTTCCCTTTCCATCTAACCCTGAAATAATTTTGGGATTATGAGAAATTTTCTCTCATGCTCTGTGGCCCAGATGTTTAGAGCCCTACTGTCCCTGCCCACATCACCCTCCCGGCTGGGGAGGTTTCAAAAACGACTTGACGACTGACTGTCATTGGTGCATCATAGTGACAGCACTTCATTGGTGCATCATGGTGACAGCACTTCATTGGTGCATCATGGTGACAGCACTTCTTTGGTGCATCATGGTGACAGCACTTCATTGGTGCATCATGGTGACAGCACCTCACTGGTGCATCATAGTGACAGCACTTCACTGGTGCATCATGGTGACGGCACTTCATTGGTGCATCATGGTGACAGCACTTCATTGGTGCATCATGGTGACAGCACTTCATTGGTGCATCATGGTGAATGTATCAAACCATAATGTCGCCCTTTTAGTTTTAAATGTAGGGTACACGTGGGGGTGGTTGTGTGTGTCGAGTGACGACTAGCCCCTAAACCCCACTCCCTCATCCAAATTTAATCTCAAAACCCTTATAAGCCGCACGAAGCTTTAATTCACCGTGTCCTTTTATCTGCATGATGCATGCCTGGCGAGCTACTCGCCAGTGCTGCATTCATGCATCATGCCAAAACTCTAAGATACAGAATTTATACAATCCTAAAGGGTTTTTTTTTGATGATGTACCAAAGCAGTGTTTGAAATGCACAGGTGCATCATGGTGGTAAATATCCATGATGCATTTAGGCACCATGCCGCCCTTGGAGGGTTAGTTCTAGCCCTCACTTACACATCACACAGGTGAGCTGCTCTCCCTGCACTGAGCTCCTCTCACTCTGCAAGCAGCTCCCTAGGGGGCCCATTCTCGTGAGTCTTTCTAAAATTCTATCAAAATATTTTCTTGGAGTGTGTGGCCAGAGATGAAAGCTTGGTACAGAGAGAATCCCAACATGTTTAGCATATCTACTCAAAATCCCTGGAAATTCCTAATTTGATGTTTACCTGTTTTCCACGAAAATCCCTGAACTTACACGTCTTAATCCTTTGTCTGCAAAACCATTTTTCTCGCTAATATGGTGTATCTTAGATTTCGAAAAGGAAGGAGGGGATGCTATTGGATGGGGGGGGGGAGATCACAAGAGGAGGGGGGGGTAAGATTGTGTGCTGATACAATGATGTCATTGGGTGATGTAGGAATATTAAGTAAATTCATGATGAGTATCGTATATTGAAATACACTGTATCTGCTGGGAGAGTGATCAGGTCTTTATGCTTGGAGAGTGAGCAGGTCCCTGAGCTGGTGCCCGGCGTGCATTAGTACGAGCAGCTCTGTACCACCTGGGACCCCCGCCAGGCGGCGACACCAGCTCCTAGAGGGGCGTCCTCTCACTACGGTGGGTCTTTGTATTATCGCCCACAGAACGTGCTACACAGCTGTGTATGAGCCTTTAGTGGACACTTCATAGGAATGTTCAATGAACTTTTTATGAGGCAAATTCTTTTTTAAATGATCTTTATCGACAAAAGGGTTCAAAATATAATTAAGGTATTCAAGCTTATAGGCGGAGAACTTCCATTGCGAGCACGCACCCTTCCTGAAGAGTGGACAAGAGATGATCCAAATCCGCATTTTTTTTATTTTTTTTTATTTGCTTTTGATTCAGCACCAATGCATTTTGAACTCTCCACCATGAATGATGTCTTGGTAAGTTTTCTGGACAATGATACATTAATGCATTTGTGGTCCGTAAATGGTGAGTCACCAATACATGGATAAGTTTACATTGACGAAGTGCAATGACACGGAACAGTCTCACCAAGACAAGAGAAAACAAACAATTTTGGAGCAGCTATAAAAAATTTAAGAAACTTTCCATCCAAAGGTGATTACGGGGGAGGTACTTATGCCATAACTGCCCATGGTATAAAGACACATAACAGTTCCTTAGAGAATAAGAAAACATTGGGGTTGTCTGCCCTTATAGAAAAACATGATCTATGGCCACTTAAAGGAGAAATTTACGACTGCACTACTTTTTACACAGGGGAGAATAATGTCCCTGCTGTTTTAACCCTTCAAGGCTCGCTAGTGGAGGCCCATTGGTCGTCATGGTGCACCAATGAAATGCTGGCCAGACTGTTGGCCAGACTGCTTGCCAGCACTTCATTGGAGCATCATGTCGATCCTGGGGGC
The DNA here is from genome assembly GCA_949317995.1 of Acholoe squamosa. NCBI lineage: Eukaryota > Metazoa > Annelida > Polychaeta > Phyllodocida > Polynoidae > Acholoe > Acholoe squamosa. The sequence goes on along the minus strand of OX439039.1, from coordinate 84,350,600 downwards.
TGTATCAACCCTATAGGGTCGGAATGATACATGAATGCAGCCCTGGCGAGTTACTCACCAGGTTACATTCATGCATCCAAAAGGATTAACAATTTGATGGCAGCATAATGCCTTTAGTCATTATGGTCGTCATGATGTAGGAATGATGCTCTAGGGATTGACTCTCCAGTACATGTACTTCATTCAGTCAGTGGTCAGTCGGGAATAGTTTTAAGAAGATCGGAGGTAAGAGATAAGATAAAGGTCCAATTGAGGCCTCCTACTTTGGACCCCTGATTTACAAATCTCTCTATTTTTCTTAAAGGAGTTATTTCTTTTACTAAATTGGCTCTATGTTTTTATACATATCCTCAGGTTTAAAAATACATGTTTATTTTTTATTTTTCTGTTCCCTTTCCATCTAACCCTGAAATAATTTTGGGATTATGAGAAATTTTCTCTCATGCTCTGTGGCCCAGATGTTTAGAGCCCTACTGTCCCTGCCCACATCACCCTCCCGGCTGGGGAGGTTTCAAAAACGACTGACGACTGACTGTCATTGGTGCATCATGGTGACAGCACTTCATTGGTGCATCATGGTGACAGCACCTCATTGGTGCATCATGGTGACAGCACTTCTTTGGTGCATCATGGTGACAGCACTTCATTGGTGCATCATGGTGACAGCACTTCATTGGTGCATCATGGTGACAGCACCTCACTGGTGCATCATAGTGACAGCACTTCACTGGTGCATCATGGTGACGGCACTTCATTGGTGCATCATGGTGACAGCACTTCATTGGTGCATCATGGTGACAGCACTTCATTGGTGCATCATGGTGAATGTATCAAACCATAATGTCGCCCTTTTAGTTTTAAATGTAGGGTACACGTGGGGGTGGTTGTGTGTGTCGAGTGACGACTAGCCCCTAAACCCCACTCCCTCATCCAAATTTAATCTCAAAACCCTTATAAGCCGCACGAAGCTTTAATTCACCGTGTCCTTTTATCTGCATGATGCATGCCTGGCGAGCTACTCGCCAGTGCTGCATTCATGCATCATGCCAAAACTCTAAGATACAGAATTTATACAATCCTAAAGGGTTTTTTTTTGATGATGTACCAAAGCAGTGTTTGAAATGCACAGGTGCATCATGGTGGTAAATATCCATGATGCATTTAGGCACCATGCCGCCCTTGGAGGGTTAGTTCTAGCCCTCATCCAAGTTTAATATTAATCCGCGGCTAATTTATGTCCGACTTTGATCCTAGGCTCGTGGATCCCGCCTGGCGGGGCCCTGAGTCATCTCCGGGGAGCAAACGGCGAAAAGTCCCCTTCAAATGTGAAGTGTAAATGTACAGGGGTGAGAGGGGGTAACATGGGTGGAGGGAGGAGTGGAGTTATACACTGGGGTGAATGTATTTGTATTTGGGAGGCAGGGGCTGCCTATGGACCCTATCAAACTGAATTTTTCATTAGATACTGGGTTGAAGTGGTGTGGCCTAAATCTCCATCCTTAGCACTTTAAAGGCCGCTGATGCAGGAGTGCATCATGCCCATTGGTGCATCATGCCCATTGGTGCATCATGCCCATTGGTGCATCATACCGACCCTACAGGGTTGATACATATACTCACATAGAGTCGGCATGATGCTCCAATGAAGAGCTGGCGAGCAGTCTCGCCAGCACTTCATTGGTGCATCATGACGACCAATGGGCATGATGCATTAATGCATCAGCGGCCCTTAAAGGGTTAAGGTGAAAGGGGCACGGGGGAGGGCAGAGATAGGGGGAGGAGGTCCGCTATCTCTTTTTAACCCTTAACTCTATAAAGGCAACATGATAAGTTCTATGATAAACTATACAAAATGCCACAATTAATCTCTGTATTGTCTCTCAGCTTACATCACATTTGTTGACATAATGCCTCCACGAACGAAGGAAAGGGATAACTAGACAGCAATTTTAAAGATCGTATCCCAGCTAAAATTTTGTCATTTTTCAGTCATACCATGTTTATAAAGGGTAACCCTGCCTAAATGTATTCCCCAACTTTCAAAACAAATTTCAGTGTTTCTCAGCTTGAAAAATGCATACTTAGACTCAGAATTTTTACTGTAGGTCGACAGTAAAACAACTGGATAACATAGCACTCAGTTAGTGATTTGGTTTGTCATGGATGAGTGGTCAACTCTGTAGTATATAGGTTCCTTCATGGCTCATTAGTGGCACCTTGTGGCTAAGGGTTGCACTGCTTACCCATGGTATGAATGGGGATGTTATGACAGGGGTTAAGCTGATGGAACCCCCTTATGTTATACTATATCAGTACAAGCATTGTGGCCATGGATTTCCCGCCCTAGAGAAGAGATATCCTATATCCATGTGTCCCCTATATACACACAAAGGGTGCTTTTACATCAAAATAGTATATGGCATGTAATAGGGAAACAGGTTGCTTTAGCCAAGGTGCCATTAATCATTCATTTTCCAGTAGAAAAGTTTAGCTGAAATTGCATCTTTAAGTGAGAGCAATTCAAATGGTAACCAGTTACTAGTATGGGGGGGGGGCATGGAACAAGAGAACAGAGAAAGTGGGAGGGATAAAACTAGGATTTCATCAATCCCACCCAATATTTATATACAGCCTTACTGATATCTTAACATCAATCTACACCTGTAGTATGAACACATGTATAATACACTCTTACTGAGATGTGAGAGTGGTGCTGGATGTGTGGTGGGTGGGACCCTCCCCCTCCCACCCACTGCTACTCTGATAGCCCCTGTGGGCATCTACTAAGCCACTGACCCTACTCCTGCCCAAATAGGACTACTAAGGCATGACTGAGTAGCCCCCACCCCCACCCACCCACACAGGACTGCTGAGGAGAAGCTGACTGTCCCCCCCCCACATCTTACACCCAGTGCTGTGTCTGGCTACCTACAACCACCCACCCACCCTCCCCCTGCCTACTACACTCACTGGTGATTGTCTGATGTCACCGAACTGGTTTAATGTGTTTGGTGACAAGTCGGTATAGCTGTGTCTAGAGCAATCAAGCACCAGTCATAGCTGTCCCTGATCTTCAAGGCCAAACCAACCAGCCATGTTTCAATTTGTGCCTAGTTTTAACAACCATATCTCACTTGTTTTTATTCATATATGTGTACTTATCACTTCTACATATGACCAACAAACACATTGTAAGGGAATAATAAAAATTCATGCAATAGTGTCTGTCTTTGGATTCAAAATACACCAAAAAGCGAAAACATGGCCACTACTCCCTGAAACAAACATTAATTTGGTGAGGCCAAAAATGAAAATACAGAAACGTGAATATCTCATAAACTGCCTATCAGAAACACATGAAATTGCTCACACATTCTCCTGATAAACACTATTAACATCTGTCTTAAAAGCAACTTCCAACCTACAGTAGCAAAAAAGTCTATTTACTATAGAAATGTATAGGGAAATTTGACACCTCTTACAAACCTGTGTTTTTCTAGAACTTTCCTATCAAATTTCAACAATCTCTGAAAATTGAACGTCCCAAAAAAGTTAAACTTTCACACACTATTCTCAGATTTACTGAATTTCCCTTCATTGCACCATTATTAAGCGCCAACTTTTTCTTAATTTTTTGGCCAAAACCCCCTATGCAAAGAATGGGGGGGGGTCGTTCTGTATAGCCAGGCAGCGATAAAGCAAAGCACGACCCCCCATAATTTATTTATTTAGAAATAAAACTTACTTGATAGGTATAACAGGCGGCAGTTTGCTGGGCGCCTTGTCGACAACCAGGAGGATCCTACTGAGGCTAGCTAGGCCTGAATACAGGCGGAATGTCACTTGATCTGCAACAACCTGAGGGGGCGTATAGTAGCCATAATTTAGTACAAGTACCGGTACATACATTTTGTCAAGTAAACACTTTTGAAGTGCAGTTTTGACATTAAAGACTTTCATATTTTTATGGGCATTAGAAACATTTCAAATTCACCATATCCTGTACCATGGAAACATTGACATATTGACGTTTACGTCATAACGAATTTTGCCATTCCATAACTGAGAAATCTGAGAAATGGTAACCTGCCTTCGTCCACAGTTGTATAACAAAATTGCAAGTTGTCTGTAGCCTTTGGTCGAATCTATTAGTCAATTCGATACAATCCAATAACAAATCAAAGAAAAAAATGTAGTATTACATGGCTGTAGCATAGCAGGAATCGCTGGAAGTATAGTTAGATTAACATTCCTGGTAAATGTGGTGACCTACCCTTTTCTCCATGATCCTGGCTATCTCTCCCAGGGCCCTGTCCAGGGCGGACACCCTGTTCTGTGCCCAGGGGCCGCTGTCCTGGGCAGACAGGTATTTGTTGAGGTCCTTGACTACCTTCTGTAGTCTGCAATGGCAAAGAAAACAACAGGGAAATCAATAGGAAGAATACTGGATATATTGGTGTACAAGGTAGAGTTGAAACTCCATAGGCTAGAGAAGACGGGGATTCTTATGATGTTGGCTTAATTAAACTGCACAATTAATACATATCATTCCAAACACCAGGTGATGGGGGGGGGGTGTTATAGCTACACAGCACAAAATGTCCTTACAACAAACATTGGACATCCCTCTCACATAATGACCATGAAAGGTGCTACGAAATATAAAAACAGCACACTTTGACCTCAAAACCCCTCACCTATCATCTTTGGGCCACTCCAAATAAGAAGTTACTTCTCATCGCCAATTGATCAAAAACGTGACGAGGGAGTATTTTATTTATTTATTTATTATTTTGGATAAGCAGTTGATAAACCCATAATTAGCGGTTGTCCGCGGGTAAGGAAAAAAGCATTTTAAAAGTAAAGTTATCAATAACATTTAAAAAGTGTGAAAATGATGATTAGTTATAGTTAGCTGCATTGCTGAGGCCTTAAGCTTCAATCTAATGTAATGGTTCGTATCGACTTATATGTTGGGTGGCTCTTTGGCTCGCTTATCACTAGAGATACCAACACAACACGAGTAGTTCGGGTTGGGCAAAGCCCCATACTCCCTACCGCTCGGGTAGGACTTTATTCACTTCTCTCAGAGCATACGCCTGGACTGGACTATGTCCAGTCTCCTTCTGCGGATCGTCCGGCTTCTTAGTAGAAGCTGGACGCGAGACATGGTGCTGCCCCCTCTTGTACCAAACGGGTATCGCGAAGCGACACCTGGTTGGCATAGAAGGAACTAGCACCACATGAGCGCGTCTCTCGGATGAAGCGCACTAATATATATACAACGATGCCGGCCCCTACACTAATACCAAACTTGCCTACCTTTATCGATTTTTCAAAGTATTTTTTATCAGAAACAAGTTTTTTTTGTTTTTTTTTTTATTTTGGAGTGGACATTTTTCGTAAGGAGTTCCTACGCAAGTATTCTTATCTACGAAAGTATTCTTTTCACCTCCTGGTCCAGGTTGTTGGGTCACATTCAGGAAAAGGAGGAAAATCGGGGGGCCTTGGTAAAACCTCATTTAGATTTGACAACGAAATGAATATGCCTGTATTTCTTCTCTATTTTTTTTATTAACTTCCACAGAATGATTTCAATTTGCTCTTAACCCAATGAGATATGACTCCATTTTCATACTTTTTTATGTGCCTCAGATTTCTGTTTTTTCAAATCCATCAGGATGGATTTTCTTTTCATGCGATGACTGCCCCCATGTTTATGATGCACCAAGGCAGGTGAGTAACTTGCCAGTGCTGCATTGGTGCATCATGACGATGTTCTAGAAGTGTATCAGCCCCAACGGGTAGCCATGATGCACGCGTACAGGCAGAGTTCCGGCGAGTAATTCGCCAGGGCAGCATTCTTTGCATTAAGACGCGCTATGCAGGCCTTCAATAGTTAACACTGGTTTTACACCTAGGACTTTAATCACTAATCTCTTTACTCTCTCCTTGTCTACCATGATCATTTCATATTCAAGGATACGAAACTGAAACCCCAATGTCCAGACAGTCACGTGATGGGCCGCTGGTACCCCAGTGCGTCCTACATAAGGCCTTAATTCCTGCTGAGAACCAGCGAAACCTGACCCCGGGACTTTAGCCTTATTAGATCCCAGTGGTCCGTGTATGTTTCAGTGTAGGATCCGGCCCCAGTGGTGTGTTGGGTAAGACTGCCAATTAGGCCCTAATCAGCGTGTGTTAGCTTATTAAGGTAGAGTATCAGACCTCCAGGGGGTAGCCTTAGTGGAGGAGGGGGGAGGTAGGGGAGAGATAGAGACAATGGGCACTACTGGAATAGCACAGATAGTCTCATTTATGCATTATGCCCATGGGTCATGATGCATAAATGCAGCCCTGGTGGGTCACTCATGGCCGATGATATACAGCCTCAGTAGGGCGGGACTAGAGACAATGGGTGTTGTAGGAATAGCACACATTGTATGGACTTCTACCAATTTAAAGGGCCGAATTTAAGCTCAATGGTCGTAATGATACATAGCCCTGGTGAGTTACTTACCGGGGCTATATGTACGTGTTATGCCAACCCCACAGGTCTGAAACACTCCTGGAGGGTCGGTATGATTCACAAATGAAGTGCTGACGAGCACTCGCCAGCACTTCATTGGTGAATCAAACCGACCTACGAGCATGATGCACTCCCATAGTGTGTTAACTTAAGGTAGAGTATCAGCCCTCCAAGCGGTAGGGGAGGGAGGGGAGGGAGGGGAGGGAGGGGAGGGAGGAGTGGGAGGGGTGGGAGGGGAGGGAGGGGAGGGAGGGGAGGGAGGGAGGGGAGGGAGGGGAGGGAGGGAGGGGAGGGAGGGGAGGGAGGGAGGGAGGGAGGGAGGGAGGGAGGGAGGGAGGGAGGGAGGGAGGGAGGGGAGGGAGGGGAGGGAGGGGAGGGAGGGGAGGGAGGGGAGGGAGGGGAGGGAGGGAGGGGAGGGAGGGGAGGGAGGGGATAGGGACAATGGGGGCTGTAGGAATAGCACACATTGGATTAAGCAACTTCAGGGATGAAAGTCAAAAAGCACGAAAATCCATGAAATGGTTCAATATCCGCCGCAAAGGGCCAAAAGCCTGGGTTTATAATATATGAATGTATAGGGTATTGGAACTACAAAATCCCTGAAATCAGGGAATTCCCTGAAGACTTTCATCTCTGCAACTTATAGGACTGAGTTTATGCATTATGATCAATGGTGGTAATGTTGCATGGATGCAGGCCTTACCAGGGCTATGTTTACGTGTTATGCCAACACTACAGGTTTGAAACACGCCCAGAGGACCAATGAAGTACTGGCGAGCAACCTTGCCAGCATTTAATTGGTGCATCATGCTGACTAATGGACATGATGCACTCCTGCCCTCGGAGGGAAGGATAGGTACACTCGATGTAGGGGTTGATGGACTCCCAGATGGTCGAAATGATGCATCAATGAAGTGCTAGGACAGACTCTTAACCATAGAAGGGTTAAAAGATTAGACTGTTTGAATGCAATAATATACAATAGAGGTACATAGACCAGAGTTGGCTTCTAAAAGTGAGGATTAACATCAGCTTGGATGCATCATTTTCGTATGTCACTTCATCTCCCATGCATTCATGCACCATGACGATCAACGATATGATGCATCAATGTCCTATCAATCCAAAAGGTCAGCATCAGGGGCGTAGGAAAAGGGAGGGCCAGGGGGGCCTGGGCCCCCCAATCATGAAGGAGGTGGGGCCTGAGTATGTCTGGGCCCCCCCAATATTTTCCAAGAACTCATAAACACAACGGAAAAGAAGCTAAAACTTTACATCTCAATTTAGATTATTATGGTGATGTCATAGGGAGAATGGGGGTCTGAGCCTAAAGTCAGATCCAAAATTTACCAAAAATCACTTTTCTATATGAATTCTAAATACGCATATATAGACGCCATCACGCATCAGCCGACAATTCAAGGTAGTCACGATGGTGCCCTCGCCGGGCCCCCCCAATGAAGATTTGCTTCCTACGCCTCTGAGCATGATGCATGAACCTAGACTGGGCTGCGTTCATGCATCATGGCAGTCACTGGGCATGATGCATTGATGCATTAGCAGCGTTTAAAGGGTTAATGGACAAAGGCACGATGCGGACCCTAAAGGGTTAAAGCTCATCTCTCACTAGCCTTATACTTCTTATGTTGATCATACTCCGTGCTTTGTTTTACCCTGAGCCACAGTCTCTGTGTGCAGCTGTGTCGTCTAAAAACAAACACAGCTACTTCTACTGCTGCCTGAGACTAACACCTCTAAGGACGCATGATGCCTCAAAGTTCATGTTCCTTGGTCAGCATGATGCACCAATGCCGACCCTCTGGAGAGCAACACCTGTGAGGACCACATGATGCCCCCAGGTTAATGCTCCTTGGTCGACATGATGCACCAATGAAGTGCTGGCGAGTCTACTCGCCAGCACTCCATCGGTGAATCATGCCGAGCCTTTGGGGATGTATCAACCCCATAGGGTCATGTTGCTTGTATGTAGCCCTGGCGAGTTACTCACCAGGGGCTACATGCATGCATCATGCCGACCCATGAGTATTATTTATTGATGTAAATAAAGAGGGTCAGCATGGTGCTTCAATGAAGTGCTGGCAAGCAGTCTCGCCAGCAGTTCATTGGTGCATCATGACGACCAATGGGCATTAATGGAATTCATTATACACTCCTGCACCACCCTCCCTTAAAGGGTTAATATAAATGCAAAGAAGAAGGGGTTGAAAACACAGCAGCACCTCATAGAGCCCGGTTTGTATTTGCGGTACAGTCAATAATTCATGGACATAAAGAAAGAAGGAAGAAACTAAATAGGAAGAAATGATAAAAAATGGCGATTGAAGAAAGGCTGGGTGGGCTCTCCTATCTGTGGCGGGATTAGAGAGAGTGTGTAATGTATACTGGTACACTGTGAGGGCACAGAGAAGGCTTCCTACAGTAAAAGGGGAGTGTATAAAACACAATATACTCCCAGTATGTGGGGGCACTTTAAAGGAGAGCTCTTTGCATTAATTCATAATGTCCTCTTGTCTCAAATTGGTATGAATTTTAATGGTGGATTTTGGATTTGGAAAGGGGGGGGGCATAAAAGCGGGGCAAATCCCCTGTTGATGGTGGGGGGTGAGGCCAAAATCGAACGAAATAAACTATAGGCAGGAAGAAGGGGCCCCTGCGCCCTCATCCAAAATCCAACTGAAATAAACGTAACCTTGGTGATTCTTTACACAAGGGCTGCATTCATGCATCATTCCAACCCTATAAGACTGATAAGCTCACAACTGGTCGACTTGATGCACTAATGAAGTGCTGGTACTTAGTTAAAGCCAGCATGAAGGCATCTTGCGACCCTTATAAGGTTAAAGCCAGCCTTAATGTTTTTAGACGGTCCTAATCTTGCAGCTGTTAATATCAGCACTTGTTGTCTACAGTAAAAGTCTTTTGTCCACGCGTCCTTTGTTTTACTCGTCTTTGTGTTTTCATATGCATTTTCCTCTCCTCCCCTTTCCACATTATTTTGTAAATTCTTCACTTTCTGTCCACCATTGTGGTACATGGTGATGCAAGATCTAACCATTTAAGGGCAGGGGCGTAGGAAAAGGGGAGGGGGCAGGGGGCCTGCCCCCCCCCAAATAATGAGGAGGTTCCCTATATAAGCCTATATAAAAATATAGCAGCCCCCCCCAACCGAGACCCCTGGGCGCCCCCAATAAAAAATTGCTTCCTACGCCCCTTAAAGGGCCGCTAATGCAATATGGTTGGCATGATGCATGAATGCAGCCCTGGTGAGTAACTCGCCAGGGCTGCATTCATGCATCATGCCGACCCTACAGGGTGGATACACTCCTGTGGGATCAGCATGATGCACTCCTGCATTAGCGGCCCTTTAACAGGGGGTAGGAAAGCCCCCCCCCCAAATCATAAAGGAGGTGGGGCCTGAGTATACATGTCTAGGCCCCCCAAAATTTGACAAGAATTTATAATAAATTGTACAAGAAGCTAACATGTTGCATCTCAAATTAGATTGATAGATTAATGGGATAGGGAAGGTGGGGGCCTGGGCCTCAAATCAAATCTAAAATTGATCAAAGATTACTTTCTCTACAAATTCTATACAGGCATGAATAGGCGCAATTGCGCTTAAGCCGATAATACAAGGTGGTGGAGGTGGGGCCCCTGCTGCCCCACCCCAATGAAGATTTGCTTCCTACGCCTCTGTTTAAGGGTTTTCAATGGTGAGGAAGTGTTGGTCCTGTTACATGAGGCATCTCCAGGGTGTTTCCTTCTACCTGTAAGCTTTCCATCACTTATCAGACAATAAATCCATAATGCGCATCCTCTACATAATGACGAACTAAGCCTATATTGGCCGACATGATGCATAAATGCAGTCCTGGTGAGTTACTCGCCAGGGCTTTATCCATGCATCATGCCGACCCTTCAGGGCTGATACACTCCAAGAGGGTCCGCATGATGCACAAATGAAGCACTCGCTGGCGCATCATGGTGATACTGATCACGGAAAATAACCATGTGCCTTAAAGGGCCTTTAAAGGGTAGTTACCTTATCAACAATTAATGGGTAATTTGAACTCAGTTTCTTTGTTTGGCATCTTTAAAAGCTTTGAATTGGTGTTGTTGACGTTACAACGTCCCTTCCTCCCATTACTTTATTAGAATAATGTGGTAGCAGATATGGTCTTAAAACTGGTCCATTCTCATCAATATGGCAACACTTTTACACCAATCTATGATATTGTTATTTTCTTTATTCTTTTACATCAGTATTTGTAAAAATATAAACCATGCATTTAGTCTAGTGGCTTTTTATTATGTTCTTCAACCGGTCCAAGGTTTCAGAGCAGAAAGCGGTCGCTGCTGTGTTGGGGTAGCAGCATAAAAAATACCTGTCTAGCTGTTTGGACAAGCAGCATTTAAATACCTGTCCAAACAGAAAAGAAAGGACTTAATGTCCACGAACCACACAAATTCTAACAAGTAGAATTAGTGGAGGTAAAATCAACCAAACCAATGACCAGCGTTCCCTCCATTGTTTGCTCTATGTAATATCAAGCTGCTATATTTTCCTTTTTATATCTTGATGTCCGGCACTGAAACATTGGACGCCGTAGATCATGACCAGCTGAATTTCAGCAAGTCCTCCCTGTCTGACCAAACCTCTCCTCAAATCCCCCAAAATCCATCCATCATATTACTTTTACTATTAAACTGAGAACACCGGGTAGATTTTTTTTATATGCACAGCCTACATTTTGCCCTCCTGTCCACCTCTCTGTCTCTGTCTCTGTCTCTGTCTCTCTCTGTCTCTCTCTCTCTCTCTGTCTGTCTCTCTCTCTCTCTCTCTCTCTCTCTCTCTCTCTCTCTCTCTCTCTCTCTCTCTGCCTCGATCTCTACGAAACCCTTCCTACTCCGTCCCTAGGGCCCTCCTCATCCCATGTGACATCTTTCCTGACGTCACTTCCGTCACGTGACCCTGTCAGACGCGGGGTACTTCCGGTGGATATCTGAGTCGTGACCTACTTTCTGAGCTGCTCCTTGTGCTATGTCATTAGCTGGGGTCGTATTGGGGCACGTGGGAGAGTGACTCTACCTTCACTTAGAATACCCTAGCTTTACCCCTGTTTTTCCATAACCCACATTACCTGTGTCATTAGCTATATCACGATATATATATATATATATATATATATATATATATATATATATATATATATATATATATATATATATATATATATATATATATAGCAGCTAACATACTTATAAATTCACTGGGCAAGAATTCATAGAATTCATAGAGCGAGTCAATATCTTTATTAGAAACATGTCTCGTGAATCATCCAACCTTAGAAATGGTCATTTCTGAGTGCAAGGTTAAACAGCAAACTCATCAGTTTGAAATGACCTTAAGAGAAATCAAAGTACATACATTGTATTTCATCCATGAAATAAGTAGGTTAAAGAAAGTGAAAACACAAGGAGACAGAGACAGATAAAACTGTGGTGTTATATTGGCTGAGAACTGAATAAGTGTCCCATTGTGGATCCCTGTGTAGTTGCTGTTCATAGGACAGGGGAGGGGGTGATAGAGACTTAGTTCTTTAAGAAACGCATGTGTGTTTATGTATCAGTCATTTTCACTTGTTAGTGGATGTTATCTAACTATCTGGGCCTCAACTGTGCTTTTTTGCTCATAACCCCAGTTCCTTATCCAGCCATAACGCACTCTGAGACCTTTTCTTCGTCTTCAAGAAGCTGCTGGTTTCAATCCGGACATGTTAATAAATTGAGGAATATACAAAGTCAACTCCTCCATACGTTTCCAGTTAAAACTGTTTAGGTTCAACGGGGAATCGATCCCCGGCCGCTGGGGCAGGAGGCGAGCTCGCTGTCCACTATACCAAGCCGACCGGTGGTAGAAATGAATCTTCATCAAGAATTTGAAAAAGTTGTCCGACATACCTGATGTTTACACACCTCGTTAGCCTAGAATATATGGAGCCTGGTGGAGTTATTAACAGAGAACCATCCTTAGATATCCTATATGAACATGCCATGCCTAATTTCTCCATTTTGTTCGAAATAAATAAGAATCCATTGATTTTCCACATCGATACGAGTCGGGACCCGCCCCGTCCGGCCATTCCTTGCTCGACGCGTGCCTGACCTAGTTTTTACATCCGGGCACCTCCCCGCTATGTCAACAAGAAGCAATGGCCGTGTAGCGGGCCGTGTGCGTTGGATCGGTATGGAAAATCAATGGATTCTTATTTATTTCGAAGAAAATGGAGACAAAATGTATGCGAACACCAACTAGAGATCGTATATTTGGCGCTGCTAGAATTATGGGACTTGACACGCTTGGATTATACCCGAAAAGTGTTTGGAAAGACGAGGGTTTGACGGGTGGAGTAAAAACAATGGCTACGCTGGCTTGGCAAACCATGCGGATAGGATGCACTTACAAAATGTCTTCTCCTGGATTAATTCTTGGGTTATAAGGTAAGAAATTGATACAAAATGGAGAAATATGTTCGATAAACGCTTTAATGCATGTTATGGGTACGCACTCGTGGGTTTATGGGTTAATAATCCACTCCCCCTTCGGGGTCGTGGATTATTAACCCATAAACCCACTTGTGCGTACACATAACATACATTAAACGCTAATTAAACACCATTTCAAAAGCTTAGGTCATATCCATGCCGAGAAAACTACATCACACACCAAAATGATATTTTCCATGCACATAGCGGGGACAGAAAAGAGAAAATAAAGACCCTTTTTCAAGAGATGCTAGGGAGGTCCACATTCTCTTTAGTCTCTGCTGCGTTTGTACAGCAAGCCCATTGGTCGCCATGATGCATGAATGCAGCCGCTCCAGCAGGTCTACTCATAGGGATTGGATTTAGGCAGCACACCAACCCTAGAGGATTGATAGTGTCCAACATGTTGCCATGATGCATGAATGCAGCCCTGGCGAGTAACTCACGAGTGCTGCATTCATGCATCATGACGACCAAAGGGCATGATGCACAAAAGCAGCACCCCTCCTGTAAAGGGTTAATTCGGTTATCGTCATGATAAGGCGGCTTTCTTGTAATCCATACATTTCATTTTCTGTCCTCACGGCCAAGGCGCAGATATCACTTCACATTCATCAGCCAAGCCAACGGAACGGGACGAGAGCAATTAAAATAATTACATCTAATTAACGAGAGAATGGAACCCCCCCCCCCGCAAACCTAGCTACATTGGGCAAAAGGAAGCGGCCAGGCTGGGAGGGGGGCAGAGGACGAAAAAAAAACGATTTAATCCGACTCGAGGTGAATATTGAAATGGTTGCTTTAATTGGGGCGCCCATTAATAAGATTCCTGGCCATAACAGAACAGCCTAGTTTGGGGAGAGAGCCGTGTGAGAATATTGTATATTATGTGGGTCCTGCGTGGCAATGACCTAAGCTAATATAGAGAAAAGTTTGTTTAAATGATTCCAATCAGTTTACTGGGTCTAAAACTAGACCATATAATGGAGACAACCCCCACCCATTGCGCTATTCTGTAAACCAACATGGTTTTGTTGTTATAGTCTTTACCTCGTACACCATTAAGTCAACCTAGACCTAGTTTCAGTATTATTAGGAACAAGTTATTGGCAGAAATAAACTTTCCTTTCGTATCATAAGAAATAGGCACAGTTTTCCAGGCCAATAAACTATGTGTCAGTAGTTACTAGTATATATGGAATGGCGACAGTGTCCCAGGCTACAAAACTATGTGTCAGTAGTAGATGGAATAGGGACAGTGTCCCAGGCTACAAACTATGTTTCAGTAGTATATGGAATAAGGACAGTGCCCCAGGCTACAAACTATGTGTCAGTAGTAGAGGGAATAGGGACAGTGTCTCAGGCTGCAAACTATGTTTCAGTAGTATATGGAATAAGGACAGTGTCCCAGGCTACAAACTATGTTTCAGTAGTATATGGAATAGGGGTAGTGCCACAGGTGACAAACTATGTGTCAGTAGTAGAGGGAATAGGCGAGGTGTCCCAGGCTACAAACTGTGTGTCAGTAGTATATGGAGTAGGGGCAGTACCACAGGCTACAAACTATGTGTCAGTAGTAGAGGGGATAGGGACAGTGTCCCAGGCTACAAACTATGTTTCAGTACTTATATGGAATAGGGACAGTGTCCCAGGCTACAAAACTATGTGTCAGTAGTATATGGAATAGGGACAGTGTCCCAGGCTACAAACTATGTGTCAGTAGTAGAGGGAATAGGGACAGTGTCCCAGGCTACAAACTATGTTTCAGTACTTATATGGAATAGGGACAGTGCCACAGGCTACAAACTATGTGTCAGTAGTAGATGGAATAGGCGAGGTGTCCCAGGGTACAAAACTATGTGTCAGTAGTATATGGAATAGGGGTAGTGCCACAGGTGACAAACTATGTGTCAGTAGTAGATGGAATAGGCGAGGTGTCCCAGGGTACAAAACTATGTGTCAGTAGTATATGGAATAGGGGAGGTGTCACAGGCTACTAAACTATGTAGTATAGTGACTAAGGTACAGGAAATACCACATGCTTAGCAATAGTCACGCCTAAATCCTTTAACTGTTTAGGAACAGTATTACCAAACACTACACTCCTTGGTCACCATTTGCGAAGGCTACATTTATGCATAAATGTTGATCCTGAGGCAGAAACTCCTGAACCATGAATTTGTAAAAAGAATTTTTTTTCTAATGAACTGATCTTCAATTAAAATCTATGCGGTCCTAGGGGTCTCCTGGACCCCCTCTGATGGTGGAACAAGTGGGAAAATATTGGATATGTGTCAGATCTAACCCCTACTTCCACCCACCTGGGTCTGGAACTCGTATTAGCCACGACTACACGGGAATTTTAGAGTATTTGTACTTGCGGCCTCAAAGGGGCTAAAGCCTTATCTCTGGCAGCATGCTCACAGGGTTAATCCCTTAACGGCGGTCGTGGTTGTTTCAATCAGCATGCTGTCTCTGACCCTTTAAAGTCATGATACACCAATGAAATACTGGCACGCAGAATCACCGTGCATCATGACAACCCGCTGTTGGTGTATCAACATGCAGGGTCATCATGATGCATGAATGCAGCCCTGGTGAGAACCTAGCCAGGGCTGCATTCATGCATCATGATGACCAGTGGGCATGATGCACTCACCAGCTCTTCATTGGTGCATCATGCCAACCAATGGGCATGATGCACTCCTTCACTAGCGGTCCTTAACCCTTAAAGGGCGCTGATTCATTAATGCATCATGCCCATTGGTCGTCCTGATGCAGGAGTGCAGCCCTGGTGAGTACTGGTTAATACAGTCCAGGAGGGTCGGCATGATACTCCAATGAAGTGCTGGCGAGTCTGCTCACCAGCTCTTCATTGGTGCATCATGCCGACCAATGGGCATGATGCACTCCTGCATCAGCAGCCCTTGAAGGGTGAAAGGATGAAAGGGTTAATCCCCTAACGGCGGCCGTGGTTGTGTGCCGCGTCCACACTGGTGTGACCTCAGTGACCCCTGGCGCTGTATCCGGATTAGGGATTAGCACCGTGTCCACGTGCAGTGGTTACACACGGATCTACGCCCCCCCCACACACACACACACACTCTGTCTGTTTACCTCAAACATAGATGCCAACTTGTATCCATGCCCAGTAGGAACTAATGTCCCTGATAGGTTTCCCTGTTTGTGGCCGCGACTAGTACACATGGCATATCATCTCAAGAAATCGGATTTCTAAGTTTGTATTGTCACGACAAAGAGGATCGTAATTGCATGTTAATCATCGAGCTGGAATCGAGATTATTACCTGTTTGCTTCTCGAGCCCACTAAAAGTAGGAGAACCTAGTCACTCTTGTACATCTCCTCTATATAGAAACATTTGTCATGTGTTCAGCCTGAAGGAGTAGAAAATGCTACAATACTAGGATGGGATCACATCCCTGCTAACCCAGTGTGCAATGACACCCTGTGTCTAAGCGTTGTGACACTGCTCGATGTAGGGATCTCCACCAAAATCAGCTATTGCCTATACCTCAAAATACTAAGTCTATCGGCTTGATACTATATGTACTTCTATTTGGAGATTTATGTCAGAGCTAATGCTTACCCCTACTCATTTGAACCTCATCCCTCCTCCTATCCCTATCTTCTGATTACTCCCATCCCCTGTCTTCACCCTTCCTGTCCGTGTTGTAATCTTCCCACTCCAACCTTCACCCCTTACCCTCCCACCCCCACCTCCACCCCAATCCGCCCTTGCCGCCCACGTCGCCATCTGGCTTTGTTGCCGACCACAATGGCGTCTTGTTGGCACGTGGCAAGGATAGCGCACCCCTGCCGCGCTGTCGTCGTCAAAACGCGCGTATTAATACGCTTTATTGCACGTACTAATCCTATAATTGCCGCCCGCCGACGGACCGCGCCGCGCCGCCCGGAGTTTGTGCGCTAATCGCGCCGCGCCGCGTCATTCCGCGTCCCGCGCCGCCCGCCGCGTTGTTGACGCGGCTTGTAAGCCGATAAGGACGGCGGGGGCCGCGGCCTGGAGGCTCCTGCAGGCGGCCTCTGGCTCCTCCTGCCCCGGCCCCAACGTCCGCCGCCCCCGGCACCGGGCAAGGACAAGGACATGAACGACAAATCCTCCTCCCGGCGGTATGGTCATAGTGCCGGGGGAAGGTCGGCAGGACGGCCTATGGGCATGTAAAACTGTGAAGGGGTGAGTGTGTGTGTGTGTGTGTCGGGGAGGGGGCACAAGTCTGTGGTAGGGTTGGGGTAGGCGCCTGATGTGGATAGGTCTACAAGAGGGGTGGTTTTGGTCGAGCGTTCTTTGCATCCATGCATTGTGTCAACTCACAGGCATCAATTGACACACATCACTTTAGTTGGGTCGGCATGATGCAGCAATCTAGTGTGGGCGAGTTACTCGCCAGCATTAAACTGGCGCATTATTACTACAAATAAACATGAATGTAGGAACCGAGCACCAAAGACTGTGCTTGGTGATCAATGGGCAATGAGGATACATAAGAGCGCTAGATAATGGACACACAGATAACCACAGTCATGTTGATAGGAGGCCAGACAACGACGGGGTGGGTTCTGTGGGCACTGCTACTATTATGTCAAGTCTAAATGGTCCACAGTTATAGTTTGGTCACTAAATACAGCATCCCTCCCTCGTAAGTATATGTGTGGCGATCAGTATTTACCGTAAATTCTCTTGTATAAGCCGCGGCCAGTACCAGAATCCAAATCTAAATGAGGCTTATAGAATCAGGCAAGAGAAGGGGTGGTGCCTAAAGGAGGGTATTTGGTACTACAGAACAGTACTAAAAGTACAATTTTCAAGCAACAAAAGTGGCTTTTAAGTCAGGGGTGCGGCTTGTACAAGGGTGCGGCTTATATGAGAGAATTTACGGTAACTTTACGTAGGCTGATAGTGTATTAATGCATCAGTGCCTGGGGAGTTACTCACCAAGGCTGCATTCCTTTATCATGACATGATGTTGATGAAGATTCTCCCGAACGATTGGAATAACATAATCTGCGAAAAGGGCCCTTAGTGCAGGGGGGAATAAGGGCCCCTTTCCCAGTACATGTCACTAATGAACCACACATCAACCCTTAAAGAGTTAACAGAATCACTATAGCTTGAACTATAAGGGCGTGGAATGAAGTTTCACAGTTAGGGGGACCAAGGTAGTTTTTTGTCCGCTTTTTACCTCTAATGTCTTGTTTGACCTTTTAGGTTTGAAATTTTGGGGTTTGTCAAAAGTGAGGGGGCAATGCACCCCCGCACCCCCCCCCCACTTCCCACGCCCATACTTAAGGAAAATCTAAGGAAAGGGCAATAGCTATCTGGGAGAGAGTGTGATGTATTGAGAAAAGAGGAAACCATGAAGAAACTAAAGCTCGTACAAAGTAACATCGCCAGAAAGGAAAAGTGGGAATCACGAACAGAAACTAAAACTCACACAAAGTACTAACAATCAGCACCTGAATCCGTGCTACTTAAAACCTGCTCAAAGATAGCCGCCCCTGGTGAGTAACTCGCCAGGTCTACAGAGGCCGACCATACAGGGTTGATACACTACACATGGGTAAGAGTGAAGCACCAACGACGTAGTAGCAAGTTTCATTGGGTTCATTAACGACGACAAATGTCACCTTAATATTGAGGCATATTGTGTAGCCTTTAAAAGATTGAATATTGTAACATTATTCACCAAGGAGGCTGGGAGCAGCTCACACACGGCGCCCCAGGCCAACTTTACACCTTGGTCTGCCATTTAATCAGCTAAATTGGACGTGCGAGCAACTCCCTCGTAAAAACGCCCTGCTCCGGATCACCTTTGAATATCAGTAAATGAAGCCAGGAATTATTTATCAGCTGGGGGGGGGGGGACATGACAAGTCAACTTGGATCAGCTGTAGCCTGGCCCGGTGCGTTATTAAACCTTTAACCCTTAAAGGGTTGCTGATGCATTAATGCATCATGCCCATTGGTCGTCATGATGCACTAATAAAGTGTTGGCGAGACTGCACGCCAGCACTTCATTGGAGCATCATGCTGGCCCTATGGGGTCGATGCAAATACTCCCGGAGGGTCGGCATGATGCTCCAATGAAGTGCTGGTGAGCAGTCTTTCCAGCACTTCATTAGTGCATCACGACAACCAGTGGGCATGATGCATTAATGCATCAGCCGCCTTTAATGGGTTAAGGGTTAGATAGTGTATCAATGCATCATGCCAATTAGTCGCCATGATGCAAGAATGATTGTAGATCTGGTGAGTTTACATCCATATGCTGATACATGAACAGTGCTCACCAGCATTCTATTGGTACATCCCATAATGACAATTGTGAATGATTGTTGTTTAAGACCATTTTGGACAGCTGAGGTCATATTCATGGCGAGAAAACTACATTAGACAATTCCACAGATTGGTATCTCTCTGTGCCCGCACACACGTGCACCAGAAACAGAGAGGGAACAGGAAAGGGGGGAAAGACCCTTTTAACTTGAGATGAGCTAGGGAAATTCCAGAATGAACATGGAATCATGAGAATATTGAGGACCGATGATACATGATAACAGCAATGCATCATCCGACCCTGACGGCTTGATATACCTCGGAGGATGGCCATGGTGGACCAATGAGATGCTTGTGTGTAGACTCGCTAGCACTTCGTGATTCCCAGTGGGCATTGACCACTCCCCCCCCCCTGCATCGGCAACCCTTACAGTGTTAGGGTGTATTTGACTCTGTTTTGGTCACGCCCATGTTGTTATGTCGTTATAAAACACACACACCCAACACCAGGGCTGATGGGATTGAAATTTGGATTCCCAGGTCGCCATGGTTCTGTGCCATTGTTTTTGGGTGACCTCTTTCCTAGACAACAAGGGAGTGAAAACAGGTCGACCAGTCCATTCTCTAACCCTTAATAGTTGCCAACATGTTAATGCATACGTCTAACACATCGGTTGTTATGATGCACCAATGAACAGGGACATGATTTCCTTTTGCCCATAACCTAAAGCATTATTCCGAACCTTCTTTTTAATCAAGTTCTCAGCAAACTCACTTGCTCACACTGACTTAAACTCTCCCTGCTGAGTCTCTCAGAAACACATGGCACCATGACAGTTCCATATTGGTTTATCAGCAGGACGGGTTAAATGAACGCATGGCATCACTTAGAGGAGATGGACGGATACACGAATCAATGTACCACAGGACCGTCTATCCCCCACACACCAAATGCCACCCGTGATCAGGACCACACGGTAGTCAATACACGAACCAGGAGTACAAGAGGTCAGCGCCCTGCGTCTACTGAGTGCCGTCATCACATGAAAGGTGGCGCCACCCACACTGACCCGCCCCCTGGCTGCTGAACTGTGAACTACACCAGAACTTGAGATTTGGACCAATAGTGATACCGTAATAGCTCTCTTCCGAGGTGCAAAGTGCGTATAAGACGCAACCATTACTTGAGGGAAACCTGTACGGCCCACCTGAGGCTTGAATTGGACCGTTTTAGTATTTATCTAATGTAGAATATCGAACACCTAGCCTTGGCTGCTTCTAAACGGCTCTGTTCTAATGAGGACTACAAATAGCCTCGTTAGTCAGTAAGTAATAGTTGATTAAAAGGGGAGATGATCACCCTTTTTACGAACACTATCACAGTAACTCACTTTGATAGATAGCACTTCAGAAACGGTGGTTGGTTCCTAAACAGAATTATCATTTACCCTGACCATAATATAAAAATGCGGTCAATGGAAATGGCAATTTGAAATGCATTCAAATAGAAGTGAGAGCAAGATACCTAAATTCTTGGTAAAAGTGATAGAAATGTTGGAGTCAAGTCCGGTAATGATTTTCACCCATTCACTAATTCCTTGGCCCAATCCTTGTAGCCATTCTATTAATTCCCTGAATACTTTATCGGTACATATGGCAGTGAGTATTATGTGATGTGTAAATGCATGATATAGAGTTAAACATATATATAGGTGTATATGTATAGAGTGGTATGACGCATAGGTATGACGCCTAAATAATATGGGGTATATAGATGTATATTATAATATAGTGGTTGGAGACCTGATTAATATGCAGGTATATAGAAGTATATAGAGTCTCCACCAGTTGGCAAATCTCGGCCTTATCTCGTGGATTCACGCAGCTCTCAGTCAGGTTCCAATGCAGATTTCCCTCTTTGTAGTGTTTGATTCTAGGGTCACTGACATTTCTCAATCTATATCTACATATATTTGGATATCTTTAGTAGATATATGTCAGAGAATGTTGAGAGTTGAATGTCCATGGAGCTAGATGAGTCTGAAGTAAACATCACAAAGAGGGAAAAGTACATGGAACCTGAGTGTGGGCTGCGTGAAACCACGAGATAAGGCACAGGATTTGCAACCGGTGAACAGTCTATTATAATATAGTGGTTGGAGACCTGATTAATATGCAGGTGTATTGATGTATATTATAATATAGTGGTAGGAGACCTGAAAAATATGGGGTATATAGATGATTATTATGATATAGTGGTATGACTCCTGTATAGTTAGGGGGGGCATATAGATGTATATTATAATATAGTGGTTGGAGACCTGATTAATATGCAGGTATATAGATGTATATCATAATATAGTGGTTGGAGA
The DNA here is from genome assembly GCA_949317995.1 of Acholoe squamosa. Lineage (NCBI taxonomy): Eukaryota > Metazoa > Annelida > Polychaeta > Phyllodocida > Polynoidae > Acholoe > Acholoe squamosa. Next base: position 84,328,818 of record OX439039.1, on the reverse strand, counting down.
CCTGATTAATATGCAGGTATATAGATGTATATTATAATATAGTGGTTGGAGACCTGATTAATATGCAGGTATATAGATGTATATTATAATATAGTGGTTGGAGACCTGATTAATATGCAGGTATATAGATGTATATCATAATATAGTGGTTGGAGACCTGATTAATATGCAGGTATATAGGTGTATATTATAATATTATAGTGTTTGGAGACCTGAGTAGCTCGCTGACCGACTGACGCGCTGCTCAGTGCTGTATACCGTCATGACACCTGGTGGGACGCCGGGGCGACATGACGGTCAGCTAATCCAATATTAACTCTGAATTCACCACATTAACCCTTTAAGGTCCGCAGGAGTGCGTCATGCCCATTGGTCGGCATGATGCACCAATGAAGTGCTGGCGAGACTGCACGCCAGCACTTCATTGGAGCATCATGCCGACCCTCCGGGCTTGTGTCAAATTCTGTAAGGTCAGCATGATGCTTAGATGCAGCCCTTGCCTGGAGGATAGGTTTATGTTTCTTTGTAGTCATGATGCACTAATTCAGTGCTGGTGAGTTCACCAACCAACACCGCATTGGCACATGATGCTGAGCCTCTCAAGAGTGCATCAACCCTGTAGAGTCAGCATGATGCATGAATGTAGCCCTGGCGAGTTACCCGCCAGAGCTGTATTCATGCATCATGGCGACCAGAGGCAGAACACTCTGTGACTCTACCAGGGTTTTACCCGAATTCAGCATTAGCAGCCGACAAGATATCGCGGCAAATTGGAGCGTACAGATTAATGGAGTCCCGTCAATACTAATCTGTGACTGACGGCGGTGCTGCCCCCTCCCGGCCTCCTCCTCTCCCCTACCGTCCCATTGCCGCCTTGGTGATGGTAAAGGCGACAGTACAAGGGGGCGGTCTATGATCATTGATGGGTGGTCAGGGGACAGCTTATGTAGATTCTATAGGACTCAGTATGGAAGCCTAGTGAAGCCGCCATTTTGAATTTCACTGGTTGAGGTAAACCCCACTGATAAGACATATATCATGATGGGTAACTTGTCCCTGGTTAACACCCACTTCCAGGGACATGCTGGTCCCATCTTATCAGTTATTATCAGTGTGTGTCAGCGGAACCAGCTAGAGACCAGCTAGTGGCCAATAGCATAGGGGTATAGATTCACATTATTAGCAGTATATGATATATTGGAGCACACTGCTTGGAAAAATAAATTGCTATGATTAAATTCTTAATCCATGCCCACTTGCAGGTTAGACATATGATATGTAGAACTTGTCGCGAAACTTAAATCTTAATGGACAATCTGGAGTTTTTGGGTCATTACCTTCATGATTTATCCAGGCATCATGTAGGGCCTACATTGGAGAATCATCATCACAATAATCATCATCATAAAAAAAAATGAAAGACGTGCATTGGCACGCAGGGCTCAGGGCGACTTTTCCCGCGTTTTTTTAAAGGCTTCCAAAGCGTCTCACTTTTAGATGGTGTTTTTGAAACACATAGGAACAAAGAGAGAAAAGTCCAGCCCGGAGGTAAACCTATGGAGGACTGGATGGGAGAAGATATTTTTATGAAATGACTTTTTTCTTTATTTAATTTTGTATGAACTCATGGATGGATTTTTGAATTTTTTTTCTTTACTGTAACTAAAGACTGATATATGGACTACTCATGTATGGTACATTTATTTGTTTACATGCTTTGTTTCTTGTAGAAAATTGAGATTGAAAATTGTATAACTGACTTTTTTCCAATGCCACCACCTACCCGGCGGTATAGACTCAGGGTGGTCCCTGAGCCAATAATCATTATCAATGGGGGCATAGCAGACAGAATAGTGTGGGGGACAGGGGTCTAAATTTCCTATATAATCTATAAGTCCATCCCTAAACTGTGTGGGGAATGCTGGGGGATGCTCCGCCGCCACTCAAACCACTTAGGAGTGTTTTCCCGTTTTCATCTATTGGAAAAGACAATGTCCCATGGACACACATTCACCTTGGGCACTCTGTGGTGCTACATCACCTGTGGGTGACCATTGACATGTGTCGGCAGTTACTGACGGGCACCTCACGACTGTATCATTCAGATTACAAAATAAAGTCACCCTACCCCAACCCGGCCACATAATGTATTAATGCATCATGCCCATTGGTCGCCATGATGTGTGTAACTCGCCAAGGCTAAATTCCTACATTATGGAGATGATACATTGTACTTGTACCAGGCCAGCATAATGCTGTATTACAATACAGGCGGACTGACCAGCACTGCAGTACTGAAATATGGACGGACATGGACATGGAGGTATCATGCTGCATTAAATAGATAGTGACAGGTCCCACAAGGCTGTCCGACACGGCTTCATGTTTCACACAAAACAAAGCCCCCCCCCCTCCGCCATAGATGGGGCTTTTTGGGGCAGTCCCTGGACTACTCAATCCCTTCCCCCATCCCGCCACAGAGTGAACTGCTCAGGGTGCTCACGGCCAAGAAGTAGTGACCGTAGATTTTTGACAAAGTCGACTAAAGGTTGACAGAATAAAAACAAACAGAAAAAAAAACAGCAACATAACTGCTTAAAACTGCAAAAAGAAGTTGTTCTTTAGGAAAATAAGGCATTGCTTTTACACCCGAGGTAATCACTATTTTTTTTTACTTATAGAACTCGTTTCGTTTCTCTTTTAAGTATCAAATTAAACAGCATTTTTAAATAAAACTGAGACATTCCAGTTTTCTTTTGTGCCATTTTCAGGTGTCCAACTCTAAGCCCTGCCAGACCCAGGTTGATATATGCCTCTTTGGGGCTAAAATACAGTTTGTAGCATGCCTGCCTTAATGTTCAGAGTCGACTGGTTGCAGTCCATGAGCAGACTGACCTACATAGAACTGCTCATAGATGAGACTTAGTCCTTATGGAGGTAATTAACCATTAGCCTCCTATCTACTGTGCTGAGAACAATACGCTATATGATCTAATAACCAACTCCCCTCCCCTTCCCCACTGTCATTACCGGCCGTGCACAGGGTAAAAACAATAGACTACATCATCTACTAACCCTCCCCCTCCCCCCATACAGTAATACAATAACCCCTCCCCCTCCCCCCATACAGTAATACAATAACCCACTACCGGCCACGGGGTAGACACAATGCACTGTAAGATTTAATAACTGGGATGGGTGCTGATAATCTTCAAGGAATAGCCCACTGTTATGGACATATGATCCACTACCATGTGATTAGGATGTCTCATATTTACACAGGGGTTTGCTGTCTTAACCAATTAAGGGCTGCTGATGCAGGAGTGCATCATGCCCATCGGTTGTCATGATGCACAAATGAAGTACTGAAAATCTGCTCGCCAGCACTTCATTGCAGCATCATGACGACCCTCCAGGACTGTATCAATCCCAGTAGGGTCAGCATGATGCATGCATGCAGCCCTGGCGAGTTACTCGATCTGAGGTAGGAGTGCACTCTGTAGTGTCTGATCCAGGAATTTGAAGAGGAGGGGGCTCTCATTTTTCAGGCTCAATTTGACATAAAACGCACTTAACTCTTGAATACAAGAGACTGCTCGCCAGCACTTCATTGGTGCATCATGACGACCAATGGGTATGATGCATTAATGCATCAGCGGCCTTTAAAGGGTCCCATTCTCAGTGTGACCAAGTTCATCTTAAGCACCTCCACTATGAACAAACTTTAAAAACTTTAGAGCAACTGAACTGAGAAATCTGTAGTACAGCCTTAGGAAACGGGAGACTCCTTGCATGCTAGAGTTCTACCCTTCAGCTATAGATACACTTGGTATGGATTCCCACATTTATAAGTTGTCGTCCAATAGGATACCACCCTGCACGTGATAATCCTTTAAGGAAATCGTGCACCTACGGGCATAATATCTAATGGCCGTCGTAATGACCCAATTTATTGCCGAGGAGAAATCCCTGTTGGGAGTTTATCAAACCCAAAATCTATGCATGATACATGAATGTAGCATATGAGATACTCGCGTTATGGAGACAAAGAGCAGAGTTTATTTAAGTCTTATTTTACAGGAATATTGCATCCCTATCTGTTCCCAACAGCTGTAAGCTACTGCGTGTACCTTATGGTGAATGAAATAGGCGTGTTAATATCTTTATTCACATTGGCAGTCTTTACCTTGGGGTATTGTGAGTGCAAGAGCATCTTCTAGTTATCAAATATCAGCTGTTCATTTATGTTTCTGCACTTAGTGCCGTGATACCTAAAAGTGCTATTTATGACCTGAGAGAATGAGTCACGGATTGGGTGTAATGCCATTTTCTCAATGGACTTCTGAATCTGTCGAATAGTTTTAAGTACAATTTTAGTGATTCTTTATGTATCTTGCTGAAAGCTTTATGTATTTTTCCATTGGCTTGACCTTACTTAAATGATTTGAAGTAATTGAAGATAAGTGTGCCTTACTACTTAAAGCAGCCTAACATGTAACAACAGTAAAAAACACTGCTGTTGTAATAATGTGAATTACTATGCCTCATGACGCCATTGAAAGGATTTTCCTTTTTTAGGAAATGTTGATCAAGTGTAGGTGTGTGTGCAAAGTTTAATTCTTACTGCTCTGTAAAAAGTTTTCACTGTGAAACAAAAAGAACAATTAAAAAAATATATAAGATCTGCGGCATCTGGTCTGCATGCACATGCTTCACGTCCACCATCATGCTATCTATGGGTTATCCCAAATGGCCACACGTGCTTAACGCTGATGGTCTGCATGATGACAATGGAGTGCTGCTCGCCTGCAGACTCACCAGCACTTCAAGGGAGCACCAGGCTGTCCCTCTGAGAGAGCATCATCCCAGTAGTGATGACTGAATTTAGCCCTGGCAAGTAACTTGCATACAAGCATCATGACTACCAATGGCCATGAAACATTAATGCACTGTGAGCCCTGTAAAGGGTTCAGGAAGTTTTACCGTGCACACACTCTTTCAATCCAACTGGGATTTTTATCACCCCCCCCCCTTGTCATGAAACTATGGAGTTATCACTAGATGGCTGTGAATATTCAAAACCACTTAAACTGTGTAAAAAATCATCTATCCCTCTATAGGCCGCAGTGTGGTTTTAATCGCTCTGTTCACATTTAACAGATGGTCATCATGTGACAGGGGCTGTGTTCAAGCACCAAGGCTATGTTAGGCCACATCAAAAAAATAAGTTGGTCTACGGATCGCCCTCTTCACATTTTCGGAAATACAAATTTTTTTTCTTTGAAAAAAAATCTTGTCTACGGATTTCGCTCGCTTCAGTTTCTACAAGTTTTCTCTTTGTGATGTTTGGCAAAATTTTTAAAAAAAATTGTTCGCTCGCCTCAATTTCCCAGCAAAAATTCTTAAAAAAAAAAATCGCTCGCACCAAAATCCGTAGACCAACTTATTTTTTTGGCGTGGCCTTAAGGGAATGATACTCTCACGGAGGGTTGTCTTAATTCTACAAAGCAATCTTGGTGAGGAGAATTTGTATTACTGCAACATGACGGCAAAGGAACATGAAATTGGAGGAACTTGTGAATACTGTACATAAAGGGTTAATTTAACCCCCTGAAGTCTGTTAAATGCATCATGCCCATTTGTTATTACGATACATGAATGCAGCCCTGGCTAGTGTCTCACCAGGGCTGCATTCATGCATCATGCCAACCCTAGGGGGTTGATACATCTGGAGGGTCGGTATGATGCTCCAATGAAGTGCTGGCAAGCAGTCTCACTGGCACTTCATTGGAGCATCATGCCGACCGATAGGCATGATGCACTCCTGCATTAGCTGCCCTTCAAGGATTAAGGCACTAGTGTCCATTAGTTATTTCAGGCATAGTGCCAGCCTTAAGCTAGCTATATGCAGATCAGTGTTAATTTGCATACACCACTGGCAGCAGAATGTGAGGGTATGACGTGTTGCACGACAAGGAGGCTGCATTATTAAAATTTAACACGACAAGCGCTCACAGTACATTAAATCAACCACTAGTGTGTCCATCAGGACATTTCAAATTCCCTGTCTTTTCTCTGAACATGTTTTCCAGTGTTTCCTGTGAATGGTCACGGTAGTATACCCAGTGAGAGAATGATGATGTCATGATTTAATCCTAGTTTTTCTCCCTTTAGTAGGTTTTGGGACCCTTTTGCGTCGAGTTTTTCTAAATGGGTCTCCAATTGTTGTTTTTTTTCCTGGCGTTTTTCTTAGAGTATCATTTTTTTTCTTCTTTCCCTATGTTTTGTCAAAAATTTAAATTCCCTGCTTTCTTCCTGTTTTTGCCATCTTCTCCTATTTCCATGTTTTCCCTATTTGGTCAATATAAATAAATTCAGCCCTGGTAAATGTGCTCACCTAGGCTACATTCAGCCATCGTGGACGTACATGTATGACACCTATTGAAGTGTCAAAAAGCGTCTTAATACCCCAAGTACTGAAGTCAAACCCTGCAGAATTATACTCATTTCCATCAAGAATAAGGAGCATGCAATGTATCTTCATTTACTAAGAGGAATCGTCAGGAGACACCGGGTTAAAAAGCAGAAGAGGTGATAGAACGCTATGGATGCCCTTCTTGTACAGATCTCAATTATTTTCAAAATATAATCTGGGGTGCTCCATTGCTCTTACTATATGTACTACTAACCGTGACTCAGGATGGACCTTCCCCCTCCCCTATCTCCCCGTGGGTTGTGTCACATGCCATTAGTTATCCCCCAGTATCACCAACCTATGCTTTACAATGCAGGTCGCCCCCCCCCCAGTCTGCACTTTCCCTTACCGGCCGGGGGCCCTGGTCGGGCGTGCACGGGGAAGGAGGCCCTGACCCTGCATTAGAAAGCACGAGCTACTCCCGCGGCCACCAGAAGTCACTGAAAGTCACGTGACCGCCAGCCGCGCCTGCGCACACGCGATGTCGGCATTACGCGCGCGATAGATCGTGCGTCGTCGGTGACGCGGCCTCGTTGTGGGCCCCCGCCACAAAGCCTGCATACCCAGCCGCGCTGCAAATGGGCCTACTTTGTCGGCCATTTGCAGCCCATTTACGGGCCGTAAGCGGCCGGCCGGCGAGGGGCGGTTTGGCGAAAAATGAACGATTTATTTTCCTGTAATTTTCTTGTCCCCGATGTCTGAGATATGAGCACGAGGGTTGGAGGTACTCGGGAGGCTGGGGACACGGCAAATTGGTCCTCCGGGCGGGTATAATGGCCACCAGGAGGAAATGCCCCCCCCCCTCCCTCCATACCCTACTCCTGCCTGCATCGTCTCACGCCAGTGCTTCACATTCTTCAGGCGGCACTTTGTGGAGTGCCTCAGAGCAGCTCATAGTAAGGGAAGGTGCATTAACCCATCAAGGGGTGCTTGTATTAATGCATTGTGTCCATTTGGTCAGCATGATACATGAATGCAGCCCTGGTGAGTAACTCCCCAGGGTTGTATTCATGTACCATGCTAGGTTTAAACACGCCCAAAGAGTGGGCATGATGCACCAATGCAGTGCTGGCGAGTAGACTCGTCAGCACTGCACTGGTGCATCATGCCGACCAATGGGCATTAACCTGGAGGCACCACGCAGCCCTTAGAGAGTGAAGACAATGGGTCCAACCACGTGATCGACGATCAGCGCCGTCTGCGGCCATTGCCCACAATGCACCGCCGGGTGCATGTAAACAACTTCCGGTTCTGGAGTCCCGCTCTCCATTTCTCCAACTACCTCCATGAACCCCTCCACCCCCCCGTACACACACACTTCCCTAATGCTACTCTAGCCAACTCTTTGCATTTCACAACTAAAGCTCAACCCTACAATGCCCCCCCCCCCACCACCCATCTTGGAAGTTGGTTCATTGTCAGGTTTGATGTGTTTATTATTGTCAGATGTGAATTAGACGATAGAATATTTAGGAATTCTAACTTTAATTGGAGATTTAGAATGTAACGTCCTGGTACTTGAAACAGACCCTGCCTACCCGGCAGCATTGACTCACGAAGTCCCTGAGCCAATAAATATGGGTGGAAAATCACTCATTCCATTTAAACACTGGCATACCATTGCCCCACCCTATCCTATCCCCCTTAGTACAAGTATCCTCAGTTTACAAGGAGTTATTTTTTCTCTCATTGTTTTTTGTGTGTAAATTTTTCCTCCTCCCCGCACACCATTTATCCTGCCTAGAACATATTTCCAGGTCCTCATCATTCTTAACCGAACACTACACACATATGTAACATCACAACATTAGCTTAACAGGAGGACGCGATAGGGGGCGCCACTATGCCACTTCCGGTGTGCGCACGCCGGTGGCGCCACCTATGGGGACGCTGGGACACTTTGCGTATTAAGCTAAGTGCGGCGTCTGGGCTGCGTCTCCTGCAGTAAAACCCCAATCTCTGCCGTGTTGGCGCATGCGCAACACACAGCCTGAGTACCCGTATGTACAAATGGCCCCAGAAACGACTTCCCTTTCCTCTCCTCGCCCTAACACAGTACTCCTGAAGTTGAAGAAACGCCCACTCACTGTGGCATGTCTGGGGAGTGTTTGAAATCATAACCCTTTAAGAGCCGGTGATGCAGGAGTGCATCATACCCATTGGTCGTCATGATGCACCAATGCAACTTCATGCAAGACCTCTAGGAGTGTATCAACCATGTAAGATTGTTGACATGATGCATGAATGCAGCAGCTCTGGTGAGTTACTCTCCAGGGCAACCTTCATGCATCATGGCGACCAATAGGCATCATGCAATGGCGGCCCTTAAAGGGTTGTAAGAGTACAGCATTTTACGAGGTCTTGTCACCCTGCGGCGCCTATGGCGTGGTGAGTGTTGCTTTTTATGAGTGTGAAATCGCATGTTTTGTTCATATAGGTAAACTGGTGCAGGGCAGGAGTGACTTATAAAACGGTATGACTTCTACAGGAGTTCTCTTACAGTGCACCCAAGTGTTCTCACGGCATTTTTCTCCATCTCAATAAGAACCGAAAGATATACATTTACTTTTGCCCCCAAACTACAGGAATCCCTCAGTCATCATGTTTTGCCAAACACCATAAGTCGAAGGCTGTGTAAGGCGTAACTTTAGAACTGGCCATTTCAACGTGTTTTATAACCGCACTCTCATCCCCTGATCTTGGAGACGGAAACGTGAAATTAGATATAAATGATGCCCTGGCAATATCTTAATGGATTTATGACACTTTCTTCGGGCGGGCGAGAATTGATGCAAAGGCAGGAATTATGCACTCCCAAATCAAATCCATGGAGTCGGTTTTGTTAAATGTACTCATTGAAAAAACAACCCAATCCAGACTGGGGCACCAGACGACTTTTACCCACAGCCGACCTTTGACCTGAGACTGCGCGCGGCGCTTAACTCCGGTCACGTGACACAGTCATGTGACAGGTGGGGGCTGTCTCCTTGACTACTGTGGCAACGCCGGGCGTCTTGTTGTCATACGACTTTGGTTACAGTTGTCATCCAAGCTGGTCACGCTTGTCCTGTTTAGTTTCGCACACACGGCTTGTTTAGTTTCGCATACACGGCCAGCTTTGCTCAGCACCCCAATCCAAGACAGTATCACTTGTGTGTTAACCACTTCACAACCCGCAACTCAATAACTCCCACAAAATAACTGACTCCTGGCAAAACAATTTGAAGGGGAATTGTGCCGTATATTCTAACCTTGTAGCTCGTTAAATGTGAAGTTTAATAAGGAATAATTTGCGCAGAATGGGAGCAAATTGTCAGACATTGGGCGTCTTTGGAAAATGGCGGGAAAGGGTTTAATGGCTCCGGTGGATTGATAGAGAGGTGAATCCCTACTTGGTGTGTCATCCTTACAATGGTTCAATAGGGGAGTGGGACGCTGATGGGACGCAGTTGGAACGCTGGGCATTGTGTGACAAGGCACACCTAGAGACAATGGGACTGTTAACTCTCTAAGGTGTGCTGATGTAGGAGTGTATCATGGCCATTGGTCGTCATGATGCACCAATGAAGTGCTGGCGAGTCTGCTTGCCAGCACCTGATTGGAGCATCATGCTGACCCTCCGGGAGTGTCTCTACATTGTAGGGTCGGCATGATGCAGGAAGACAGCCCTAGCGAGTAACTCACAAACACTGCATTCATGCATCATGACAACCAAAGTAGTAGAAACAGAAAGGTATCGTGTGGTCCTTAAAGGGTACTTATAGACAATGGTATTAAGGTGTAAGCCTCACAGGTGGTGCCAGGGTCGGCACAAGTCAACACTGACACATGGGTATAGAGATGGGGAATAGGGGAGTAGGACAGAAGTGGTGTGCTAGAGGTGGGACTATCCTGGATTCAGGCTTGTCGTTTATTAACTCACTGGCGGATTCAGGGGGCAATGTGATCAAAAAGTGGGGGTTATACCCCTTACATTTTAGGGAGCGGTAATTTTCTCAATGGGGTTGGTGGATATTCCATCCCCTTCAAATACCCTTTTTATTCAAATGATTCACACTGGCTTTTTCGCTAAAAAGGAGTGAAATTTGTTTGTCGCCTGACCTGACATTTTTCCCCCCGCCCCAACCAACCAACAACCCCCATTATTAAAAGTGCACTCCTTTGCTTTGTGACATATTGAGTTTTCATAACAGAGATATTTTACCAGGCATGTAATAAATCGATACATAGGAATTGATGCATGTTCAGACTTACTTGGCTCTGTGCTCTGATTCTGGATGTTGCTGATTGCCGGCGAGTGCGCTCTCATATTCGCTACCCCTGTAAATATAAGGCGGAAAATCTATTATCATTATCATTATCATTATCATTATCACCATCACCATCATCATCATCATCATCATCATCATCATCATCATCATCATCATCATCATCATCATCATCATCATCATCATCATCATCATCATCATCATCATCATCATCATTATTATTTTTGAGTCAAGTTATTTGACTTCCTTACATATAGGAATGCGATATGAAAAGATCCTTGTACAAACACTCTACTGGGATGTGAAGCATTGTCAAGGTGCACACAACATTATACACGTTCATTTAAAAAATCCATCTCCTTCAACGCTGTCAAACTGAAGCGTTCATTTTCATTTATCAAGTCTCAAAATGAAAACTGTGATTCTCTATACCAGTTTTCACACAGGTCTAAGAAGTCATCTTTCCACATACCCCTGCCCAGAGGGCATACAAACCAGTTCAACATCGAATCAATGTTGATGCGATGTTGATCAACATTGTACTACCTGAACTCAAGCCTCCATTTACATATACTACTACTACCAGAACTCAAGCCTCCATTTACATATACTACTACCAGAACTCAAGCCTCCATTTACATATACTACTACTACCAGAACTCAAGCCTCCATTTACATATACTACTACCAGAACTCAAGCCTCCGTTTACATATACTACTACCAGAACTCAAGCCTCCATTTACATATACTACTACTACCAGAACTCAAGCCTCCATTTACATATACTACTACCAGAACTCGAGCCTCCATTTACATATACTACTACCAGAACTCAAGCCTCCATTTACATATACTACTACCTGAACTCACGCCTCCATTTACATATACTACTACTACCTGAACTCAAGCCTCCATTTACATATACTACTACCTGAACTCACGCCTCCATTTACATATACTACTACTACCTGAACTCACGCCTCCATTTATATATACTACTACCAGAACTCAAGCCTCCATTTACATATACTACTACCTGAACTCACGCCTCCATTTACATATACTACTACTACCAGAACTCAAGCCTCCATTTACATATACTACTACTACCAGAACTCAAGCCTCCATTTACATATACTACTACCAGAACTCACGCCTCCATTTACATATACTACTACCAGAACTCACGCCTCCATTTACATATACTACTACCTGAACTCACGCCTCCATTTACATATACTACTACCAGAACTCAAGCCTCCATTTACATATACTGCTACTACCTGAACTCAAGCCTCCATTTACATATACTACTACTACCAGAACTCACGCCTCCATTTACATATACTACTACCAGAACTCACGCCTCCATTTACATATACTGCTACCTGAACTCAAGCCTCCATTTACATATACTACTACTACCAGAACTCACGCCTCCATTTACATATACTACTACCAGAACTCACGCCTCCATTTACATATACTACTACCAGAACTCACGCCTCCATTTACATATACTGCTACCTGAACTCAAGCCTCCATTTACATATACTACTATTACCTGAACTCAAGCCCCCATTTACATATACTACTACCAGAACTCAAGCCTCCATTTTTCATAGACTACTACTACCAGAAATCAAGCCTCCATTTACATATACTACTACCAGAACTCAAGCCTCCATTTACATATACTACTACTACCTGAACTCACGCCTCCATTTACATATACTACTACTACCAGAACTCACGCCTCCATTTACATATACTACTACCAGAACTCACGCCTCCATTTACATATACTGCTACCTGAACTCAAGCCTCCATTTACATATACTACTACCTGAACTCACGCCTCCATTTACATATACTACTACCAGAACTCACGCCTCCATTTACATATACTACTACCAGAACTCACGCCTCCATTTACATATACTGCTACCTGAACTCAAGCCTCCATTTACATATACTACTACCTGAACTCACGCCTCCATTTACATATACTACTACCAGAACTCAAGCCTCCATTTACATATACTGCTACTACCTGAACTCAAGCCTCCATTTACATATACTACTACTACCAGAACTCACGCCTCCATTTACATATACTACTACCAGAACTCACGCCTCCATTTACATATACTGCTACCTGAACTCAAGCCTCCATTTACATATACTACTACTACCAGAACTCACGCCTCCATTTACATATACTACTACCAGAACTCACGCCTCCATTTACATATACTACTACCAGAACTCACGCCTCCATTTACATATACTACTACTACCTGAACTCACGCCTCCATTTACATATACTACTACTACTACTACTACCAGAACTCACGCCTCCATTTACATATACTACTACTACCAGAACTCACGCCTCCATTTACATATACTACTACCAGAACTCACGCCTCCATTTACATATACTACTACCAGAACTCACGCCTCCATTTACATATACTACTACTACCTGAACTCACGCCTCCATTTACATATACTACTACTACTACTACTACCAGAACTCACGCCTCCATTTACATATACTACTACTACTACTACTACCAGAACTCACGCCTCCATTTACATATACTACTACTACTACTACTACTACCAGAACTCACGCCTCCATTTACATATACTACTACTACCAGAACTCACGCCTCCATTTACATATACTACTACCAGAACTCACGCCTCCATTTACATATACTACTACCAGAACTCAAGCCTCCATTTACATATACTACTACCTGAACTCACGCCTCCATTTACATATACTACTACTACCAGAACTCAAGCCTCCATTTACATATACTACTACTACCAGAACTCAAGCCTCCATTTACATATACTACTACCAGAACTCACGCCTCCATTTACATATACTACTACCAGAACTCACGCCTCCATTTACATATACTACTACCTGAACTCACGCCTCCATTTACATATACTACTACCAGAACTCAAGCCTCCATTTACATATACTGCTACTACCTGAACTCAAGCCTCCATTTACATATACTACTACTACCAGAACTCACGCCTCCATTTACATATACTACTACCAGAACTCACGCCTCCATTTACATATACTGCTACCTGAACTCAAGCCTCCATTTACATATACTACTACTACCAGAACTCACGCCTCCATTTACATATACTACTACCAGAACTCATGCCTCCATTTACATATACTGCTACCTGAACTCAAGCCTCCATTTACATATACTACTATTACCTGAACTCAAGCCCCCATTTACATATACTACTACCAGAACTCAAGCCTCCATTTTTCATAGACTACTACTACCAGAACTCAAGCCTCCATTTACATATACTACTACCAGAACTCAAGCCTCCATTTACATATACTACTACTACCTGAACTCACGCCTCCATTTACATATACTACTACTACCAGAACTCACGCCTCCATTTACATATACTACTACCAGAACTCACGCCTCCATTTACATATACTGCTACCTGAACTCAAGCCTCCATTTACATATACTACTACCTGAACTCACGCCTCCATTTACATATACTACTACCAGAACTCAAGCCTCCATTTACATATACTGCTACTACCTGAACTCAAGCCTCCATTTACATATACTACTACTACCAGAACTCACGCCTCCATTTACATATACTACTACCAGAACTCACGCCTCCATTTACATATACTGCTACCTGAACTCAAGCCTCCATTTACATATACTACTACTACCAGAACTCACGCCTCCATTTACATATACTACTACCAGAACTCACGCCTCCATTTACATATACTACTACCAGAACTCACGCCTCCATTTACATATACTGCTACCTGAACTCAAGCCTCCATTTACATATACTACTATTACCTGAACTCAAGCCCCCATTTACATATACTACTACCAGAACTCAAGCTTTTTTTTTGTTTGTTTGTTTAGTTTTACGTCCGGGGGCCATCGAGGAACTCAGACATTCAAGGTTTCTCGGACATTAAGTCCTTTCTTTTCTTTTTGGACAGGTATTTATATGCTGCTTGCCTGACACAGCAGTGACCGAATCTATGAATGACCGAATCTATGAGATGAATGACCGAATCTATGAGGAGGGTCGAGGGGGAAAACCGCTACCGGGGCTTCATTCCCCTACTCTTTTCGAAGGATAGCAAGTGTTCTTTTATTTGCCTGGTCCCATAGGCAGGGCCAGACAAACCACGGCCTTTGATCACTCAGACGTGGTTCACTGAGGGGGAATCCCATGGCAAAAGACAAGCATGTAAGCCCAGGCCCGCGCATATGGACACCAGCTGCCCACATGCTCACCCCAAGACACAAGAAACCCCAAGTTTGTCGCCTTTTACGAATCTGGTATGCCCACTGTCAGTATGGAAGGAGATTTCTCCTTGTGGACTCCCAATGAAGTTATTCTGCTCCTTCATGCCCTCACATGAAGGTCCCCACTCCATAGACTACTACTACCAGAACTCAAGCCTCCATTTACATATACTACTACCAGAACTCACGCCTCCATTTACATATACTGCTACCTGAACTCAAGCCTCCATTTACATATACTACTATTACCTGAACTCAAGCCCCCATTTACATATACTACTACCAGAACTCAAGCCTCCATTTTTCATAGACTACTACTACCAGAAATCAAGCCTCCATTTACATATACTACTACCAGAACTCAAGCCTCCATTTACATATACTACTACTACCTGAACTCACGCCTCCATTTACATATACTACTACTACCAGAACTCACGCCTCCATTTACATATACTACTACCAGAACTCACGCCTCCATTTACATATACTGCTACCTGAACTCAAGCCTCCATTTACATATACTACTACCTGAACTCACGCCTCCATTTACATATACTACTACCAGAACTCACGCCTCCATTTACATATACTACTACCAGAACTCACGCCTCCATTTACATATACTGCTACCTGAACTCAAGCCTCCATTTACATATACTACTACCTGAACTCACGCCTCCATTTACATATACTACTACCAGAACTCAAGCCTCCATTTACATATACTGCTACTACCTGAACTCAAGCCTCCATTTACATATACTACTACTACCAGAACTCACGCCTCCATTTACATATACTACTACCAGAACTCACGCCTCCATTTACATATACTGCTACCTGAACTCAAGCCTCCATTTACATATACTACTACTACCAGAACTCACGCCTCCATTTACATATACTACTACCAGAACTCACGCCTCCATTTACATATACTACTACCAGAACTCACGCCTCCATTTACATATACTACTACTACCTGAACTCACGCCTCCATTTACATATACTACTACTACTACTACTACCAGAACTCACGCCTCCATTTACATATACTACTACTACCAGAACTCACGCCTCCATTTACATATACTACTACCAGAACTCACGCCTCCATTTACATATACTACTACCAGAACTCACGCCTCCATTTACATATACTACTACTACCTGAACTCACGCCTCCATTTACATATACTACTACTACTACTACTACCAGAACTCACGCCTCCATTTACATATACTACTACTACTACTACTACCAGAACTCACGCCTCCATTTACATATACTACTACTACTACTACTACCAGAACTCACGCCTCCATTTACATATACTACTACTACCAGAACTCACGCCTCCATTTACATATACTACTACCAGAACTCACGCCTCCATTTACATATACTACTACCAGAACTCAAGCCTCCATTTACATATACTACTACCTGAACTCACGCCTCCATTTACATATACTACTACTACCAGAACTCAAGCCTCCATTTACATATACTACTACTACCAGAACTCAAGCCTCCATTTACATATACTACTACCAGAACTCACGCCTCCATTTACATATACTACTACCAGAACTCACGCCTCCATTTACATATACTACTACCTGAACTCACGCCTCCATTTACATATACTACTACCAGAACTCAAGCCTCCATTTACATATACTGCTACTACCTGAACTCAAGCCTCCATTTACATATACTACTACTACCAGAACTCACGCCTCCATTTACATATACTACTACCAGAACTCACGCCTCCATTTACATATACTGCTACCTGAACTCAAGCCTCCATTTACATATACTACTACTACCAGAACTCACGCCTCCATTTACATATACTACTACCAGAACTCATGCCTCCATTTACATATACTGCTACCTGAACTCAAGCCTCCATTTACATATACTACTATTACCTGAACTCAAGCCCCCATTTACATATACTACTACCAGAACTCAAGCCTCCATTTTTCATAGACTACTACTACCAGAACTCAAGCCTCCATTTACATATACTACTACCAGAACTCAAGCCTCCATTTACATATACTACTACTACCTGAACTCACGCCTCCATTTACATATACTACTACTACCAGAACTCACGCCTCCATTTACATATACTACTACCAGAACTCACGCCTCCATTTACATATACTGCTACCTGAACTCAAGCCTCCATTTACATATACTACTACCTGAACTCACGCCTCCATTTACATATACTACTACCAGAACTCAAGCCTCCATTTACATATACTGCTACTACCTGAACTCAAGCCTCCATTTACATATACTACTACTACCAGAACTCACGCCTCCATTTACATATACTACTACCAGAACTCACGCCTCCATTTACATATACTGCTACCTGAACTCAAGCCTCCATTTACATATACTACTACTACCAGAACTCACGCCTCCATTTACATATACTACTACCAGAACTCACGCCTCCATTTACATATACTACTACCAGAACTCACGCCTCCATTTACATATACTGCTACCTGAACTCAAGCCTCCATTTACATATACTACTATTACCTGAACTCAAGCCCCCATTTACATATACTACTACCAGAACTCAAGCTTTTTTTTTGTTTGTTTGTTTAGTTTTACGTCCGGGGGCCATCGAGGAACTCAGACATTCAAGGTTTCTCGGACATTAAGTCCTTTCTTTTCTTTTTGGACAGGTATTTATATGCTGCTTGCCTGACACAGCAGTGACCGAATCTATGAATGACCGAATCTATGAGATGAATGACCGAATCTATGAGGAGGGTCGAGGGGGAAAACCGCTACCGGGGCTTCATTCCCCTACTCTTTTCGAAGGATAGCAAGTGTTCTTTTATTTGCCTGGTCCCATAGGCAGGGCCAGACAAACCACGGCCTTTGATCACTCAGACGTGGTTCACTGAGGGGGAATCCCATGGCAAAAGACAAGCATGTAAGCCCAGGCCCGCGCATATGGACACCAGCTGCCCACATGCTCACCCCAAGACACAAGAAACCCCAAGTTTGTCGCCTTTTACGAATCTGGTATGCCCACTGTCAGTATGGAAGGAGATTTCTCCTTGTGGACTCCCAATGAAGTTATTCTGCTCCTTCATGCCCTCACATGAAGGTCCCCACTCCATAGACTACTACTACCAGAACTCAAGCCTCCATTTACATATACTACTACCAGAACTCAAGCCTCCATTTACATATACTACTACTACCTGAACTCACGCCTCCATTTACATATACTACTACTACCAGAACTCAAGCCTCCATTTACATATACTACTACCTAAACTCAAACCTCCATTTACATTTTCTACTACCAGAACTCAAGCCTCCATTTACATATACTACTACTACCAGAACTCACGCCTCCATTTACATATACTACTACTAACAGAACTCAAGCCTCCATTTACATATACTACTACTTCTACTACTTGAACTCAAGCCCCCATTTATATAACTGGCACTTAGTCTTCTAGGACCGCATTTATCATTTCTATGCATGTTACCTTTTACTGTAGATATGTGAATGAATGTCATAGACATATCTTCCAAATGTACCAGCAGGAGCTTTCATTTGATTTGGCCTTTGGTACTTTAAGCCCACAATCAGAATGGCAGCCACGCACCCATTTTCCTCTCTGAGGGTCCCGAGCTGCCACCCACCAACTAACAAAAAGAAGAAAACCTGCCGTTTGGGGGAAAATTTTCTAATGTTATTTTTGGGAGAATTTTCTATCAGAAATCAATATCCTTTAGCCCTCTAAGGACCATTGATGCATTAATGCATCATGCCCATTGGTCGTCATGATGCACCAATGAAGTGCTGGCAAGTCTGCTTGCCAGCACTTCATTGGTGCATCATGACGACCCTCCAGGAGTGTATCAACCCTGTAGGGTTGGCATGATACTTGAATGTAGCCCTGGCAAGTTACTCACCAGGGTACATGCATGCATCATGCTGACTAATGGGCATAATACACTCCTGCATAAGAAACCCGTAAAGGGTTGATGGGGGAAAACGACGGGGAAAAGGTAGGAAATCGTATAAAAGTAGTAAAAGTGGCATCTCTGTGGGAGGTAGACAGAGGGAATTGTATGTGAGAGTGGACGCATATGGTGAGGGGCGAGGGCCCGGGGTGAGGGTGAGGGTGAGGGGGGAGCAGTCCAAGAGCGACTCACTGACCTATGACCTCTGACCCCTGACCCAGAACCTGAGCTGCTCCGTCCACACTGACCTCACTGTGAGCGGCTCACCTGGACACAAGCCGCTCTCCAAGCATATTCACCTGGACACAAACCACACTCCAAGCATATCTGTAGATGGGAGAACTGTGCTTGTGTCTAAATGTGAATACTACTTGTGGAGAAGCTACTTGGCCGATAAAAATAGAGCAAGGTTTACGTTTTCTTCTTCTCTTTTTTATTTCTAACATTCTCCCTTCATTGAGTGGGTCACACAGAATGTGAGAAGATGCTAGCAGGCTGCCCAGAATAAAGGGAATCCTATGTTTTCCTCATCAATCTTCGTCATATTTCTATTTCCTTTCTGAAAAGGAATCTACAAGAATCCCTTAGAGCAAAAAAAAAAACTTTAACAGGAATTACTAATTTTCTACAAAGTACATGTATTATTCTCTAGATAGCAGTATCTCATGACCATAATGACTGTGCCACGTTAAAAACTAAAAAAAAAAGGATATATATGAGGAATTCAGCCTGGTAGCCAGTACGAATTTTATATCAATACCATCCGCTTTATTATGAATTGTTGGTTGGACTATTGAATGATGATCTCCCTACCATTAAAGGGTTCAAACCACGTGACCTGGTAATAGCTTTATCTGCATGTATCGTATGTACACAGTGAGGCCTGGCGGTGATCAGGTTTTACGACATGTATACATGCACACTGACAAAATAGGTCCTGAACCTGGCAACTTCTAACCACGCCCAGTCATAAATACTTAGTTATGCTAACCCTTTAATGGCCGCATCATGCCTCCAGGTTCAAGTCATGATGCACCAAAGCAGTGCTGGTGAATTGACTCGCCAGCACTGCTTTGGTGCATCAAATCCACAGGGTCAGCATTGGCTGTATAAGAGGGACGTAGGGGCAGGGGTCTGGGTAAGTGGGGCCTGCTATACTTTTATAAAGACTTATGTAGGAGACCCTTCCTCTTATCTACATCTATTTACATCCCAAGTCCCTAGTTTAACCCAAAATAGGGGCTCAAATGAGGGGCGCCCCCTCCTATTCAAAATCTTAGATCCGCCAAGTGCTACCTCTACATTGATGCATCGTGATGACGAATTGGATTGTATCATACTATGTGGGCGTTAGAGAGTTTAGCTTGGTCATAAAAAAACGTGTAACAAAGGGGGATCAGAGGGTGATCTGTGGTTGGTGGTGGTCGGGGCTGCGTGTTGGATCCTCCCTGATGGTCGTGTGCCGTGAAATACCTAGCATCTCCCTTGCGTCCACCCTGCGTCTCTTCACACCTCACCTGGGCCTGGCCATACCTGGGAGCTCTCATTATTCAACCACTACCATTTTCTACACCATTCCATTATCATATTTTCTTTTTCTTTATAGTTTTTCTTCTTAATCATTTTCTATTCCAAGGCTCCTCTCAATAAGGGAAGCACTTAATTGGATGAAGTATTAACGCGTCCAGCTAGTGCAATGACGTGGACGCCGGGTGAGTGAGGTACTGGGTCGGTGCGATGGGGGAGTGGAGGAGTGGAGGTTGGGGGATGGGGGATGAGGAGTTGGACAGAGAGAGAGAGAGAGGTGTAGGTGGGCGGTAGGGGGAGCTGGAGAGATGATGGGATGAAGGGGGGGGGGGGGGGGTCGGGGGCTTGGTGGGCCCCTGGGGACCGGCTCTGAAGCTGAGTTATGACACGGGGGTGACCGACCCTTTTAGCGCCCACCCCGCAGACGACCCCGCTCCGTCACAATTTTCCCGCCTTATTTTTACCGCGTCCCGAAAAAGTCGTCTGCTCGGCTCCAATGTCGTCTGCGCGCCATTTATCTCACGAAATTCACGGAGGGACGGACGCAGGTACACAAAAAGAAAATGGCTGTGATAAAAAATTATGACACGACGTTCAAATCATTGTAGCATATCGATATAAATGATGTGTGTGAGATTAAAAACGACAAATTGAAGAATGGAGCAGTAACTAAATGGGAATCGTGTCATCACATGTGGCCTACTCTATTCTTCATTTTTCCTCCTTTTTTTCAAATGCTTTTAAAGTGAAATGAATTTGCCTGCACATTTTCCCTCTGAGGTGTTTGTTTTATCAGATTGCAGGATGTATACAAACAAAATGTGCATCACTTCTGCAACGTAAATTCCAAGTAACAGAGCAGAGCACCCATTCAAATTTCATTTTCATATTCCTTGTAGTTTTCCTTGCCCCAATGAACATTTCCACTGCAAGCATACCGGTAGTTTATAAAAAGGCCCACGAAGCATGCATGAGTGAGTTTTTCTTGCAGTTACCCTTCTGAACCATTCTCCCTTGGGCAATTTACCTTTTTGATAACCACAAAATACCTATAGGTAAATCTGATCATGATGCACCTAAGCACAAACAGCGAGTAACTCGCTTGTGCTGGAGTAAGAGCTACTCAGAAGTGTATCAACCTCGCAGGGTCATGCCTAACAATAGCCATTGAAATTCCTATTTTAAAGTCCCTGCATTTCCCCCGTTATCTGTGGCAAGGCAGATTTTCCTGGGACATCAGTTCTTGTAAGCAGTGTAGTACACATTTACTTAGACGATAATGATGCTGAAAAATGATCATTCTGTCCTTGTTCTCCCTCTAACAACTAGATTTTCTGACCTTTTTAAACATAGGCTTCTTCTCATACTGTGTCTTTTTTGTCGTTCTTTATTTATCTATTTTACAGTGTGTAGTCTAGCGACAGTGTAGACGTCCCCAACGGGGAGGTCACGGTCTGTTGCCCCCCGCCCTACCCCCTGCCCCACCTTCACACCAGGTGGGTGTAGTGGGGCTCTATACCTTTAGTAAGGTGGGTCCGTTTTTTGTAGTTTTTCTGTCAGTAATTACTCACAATTCGTCATATATTCGTCAATAGTGAGCAATTACTAACATATATTGACTAAATGCTGATAAAATGTAAGTAACTACTATCATGTATTGACTAATTGCTGACAAAATTAATAGTGAATAGTTACTAGCATATATTAACTTATTGCTGACAAATAGTCCATAGATACTGACATACTAATTTTGACAAATACCATTCAAGGTAGGATGCACAGGAGGAGGAATCAATGGCTTTTTCTATGTTATATATTGACTAATTGTTGACAGATTGTGACATGTATTGATAATTACTGACATAGAGTGACTAAGTACTGACATATATTGACTAATTGCTGACAAATTGTGAGTAAATACTGAAATATTTTGACTTATTGCTAACAAATGGTGAGTAATTACTAACATATATTGACTAATTGCTGATAAATGGCGAGTAATTACTGACATATATTGACTAACATCTGCTAAATTGTGAGTAATTACTGACATATGTGGACTAAGTGTTGTTATATAATGACTAAGAACTGACATATATTGACTAACTGCTGACAAATAGTGAGTAATATATATTGAATAGTTGGTCACTAACATCCATCTGATAATTTTTGAAGATCAAAATTCACTATATATGGCCTGGATCCCTGTGTTTCCAAAAACCAAGATGGCCGACACACATCGAAAACAATAGAATTGGGTAGTTGAGGTGTCCCTCCAGTCACTAACATCCATCTCATAACTTTTGAAGATCAAAATTCACCATACAGTAAAATCTCTTTATAACGAAGTTCTTGGGACAAGCAAAATAATTCGTTATAAACGAATTTTGTTGTATCCAAACTATGCAATTAAGAAAGAATTAGAGCCTACCTAACACCTCTCAAACCTGCCCTAGACTTACAGCCGTTCATAGCAAAAATGGTGCGAGTCTAGAAGCCCTTTCACACATTTTTACACCTCTCACATCTTACCTACACTTACAGCTGTTCATAGCAAAAAAGGTGCAAGGCTAGAAGCTCTATCACACGTTTTTACACCTCTCACATCTTACCTTCACTTACAGCCGTTCGTAGCAAAAAAGGTGCAAGGCTAGAAGCTCTATCACACATATTTACACCTCTCACATCTTACCTTGAAGTCATTGTAAGACCAGGTAAACTACTGCACAAGCCAAAAGATTCGTTGTAAACGAATTTCGGCTACCGTAATCTCCCGCGTAGAAGGCGCAGCTCGCGTAGAAGGCGCCCCCCCAACTCAGAGAAGGCCTTTTCACGTAGAAGGCGCACGTACCTCTTCTGGATCGATTTCCGGAAAAACCCGCGTATAAGGCGCCCCCCCAACTCACAGGGGGGCTGTTTCGCGTAGAAGGCGCCCCCCCCCCCCCTCCCCACCCCCCTATATGAGTTCAAGCTGTCATCGGCACACGGTCGGCGTAAAAAAACGGCGAGCAAATCTACAGCGACCGGTCTGCCGCGGTGCTGGCTATATGAGTTCAAGCTGTCATCAGCGTATGGTGGGCCTTATCCCCGGCGAGCGCGTCGACACCTCCCGGTCTGCCGCGGCGCTAGCCCTATGAGTCGATGCTGTCATCGGCCCACGTGTTCCCTACACCCCGGCAAGCCACACCGCATTGTCAACCTGTTGAGTCTATCATCTATGCTGTCATCGGCACACGGTTGGCGTCAAACCCGCCGAGCAAATCTACAGCGACCGGTCTGCCGCGGTGCTGGCTATATGAGTTCAAGCTGTCATCGGCACACGGTCGGCGTCAAACCCGCCGAGCGCCCGTCGACACCTCCCGGTCTGCCGCGGTGCTGGCTATATGAGTTCAAGCTGTCATCGGCACACGGTGTGACGGTCGGTGTCAAACCCGCCGAGCAAATCTACAGCGACCGGGCTGCCGAATTGCTGGCTATATGAGTTCAAGCTGTCATTGGCACACGGTCGGCGTAAAAAAACGGCGAGCAAATCTACAGCGACCGGTCTGCCGCGGTGCTGGCTATATGAGTTCAAGCTGTCATCGGCACATTTTCCCAAATGAGATGTTGGAAAAACCCGCGTATAAGGCGCACCCCAAACTCAAGGCAATTTACCTCCCGCGTATAAGACCCAGCAGCATTTTGTTTGGCGTAGAAGACGCGCCTTCTACGCGGGAGATTACGGTATGTGAAGTTCATTGTAAGGGAATTATTTTACTATAGAAATGTATTGGAATGATATGGGACAATGTGATTTGTTTGTTGTAAACGAAAATTTGTTGTAACAGGATTCGTTGTAAAGGAATTTTACTGTATATGGCCTGGATCCCTGTGTTTCCGAAAACCAAAATGGCAGACACACATGGAAAACAAAAGAATTAGGGTAGTTGAGGTTTCCTAATGGTCACTAATATCAATCTGATAACTTTTAAAGATCAAAATTCACCATATATGGCCTGGATCCCTGTGTTACTTATAATGACTAAGTACTGACGTATATTGACTAATTGCTAACAAATGGTGATTAATTACTCACTATTTGTCAGCATTTAGTTATAGCATAGTTTAGCATAGCACATAGAACACAGTTGACCATAGGTATCTTAGAGCTGTGCCCTAGCCTTAACCATTTTTAATGCGGGCATGCATTACCATGCTAGGGTCCCTTTAAGATAAATCCATACTGGGTAACCCAGTGGCCACTAGTAGGGAGCCCCAATGCAGGTATCAAGAAGCTCTTATCTTTTCTTATCTCAGATGTGGGTGCTGGGTGGACCGGCGACCCTATCATAGCTCTGCGTTAGACTACACACTGTTTATTTCATTGTTGTTTTTTATATACTTTTTTTTTTTTTGGGGGGGGGTCCATTCTCCCTGTTGACTATGGTTTTGCTCTGCTGTGTTGCCCGCCAGGGCTGCATTCCTGCATCACGACCAATAATGTACACATAACGTATTAATACACTTACATGGTTAGAGTTTAGTGGTACAGCCCTCAGTGGTTGAGGACTCAGTCTCTGGTTGCACACGTCCCGGCACGTGTACAGACTGTGGCCGGACTGAGTGCTGCGTCTCCCGTTACACAGGTCCACCTGACACCATTCCCCGCCCCTTACCTCACCCCTCCCCAACCCTCACTGACCTCCTAATTGTATGTGGTACAACAGGGGACTAGGGGACAGATCCAGGGGGGGTTACATGGATCTTTAATGACCAAATGATGCCTCAAGGTTTCTGTGTTTCTTCTTTTTTTTTGTCGCATGGATGCACCAATGTATGTACTGGAGTACACCGTGTTGACCATGCATCCAGGAGTTAGTGGTGGATATAGAGGGCGCCAGGTGCTCCCTCCTTTTGTCTGTAGTTAAGAGTCAATTTGCCTCTTTACAGTGGCGGATTTAGGGGGGGCGGGGGAGTTTAAGAGTTTAATTACATATTTTCAACCCCAAAGTTTGCTAAAAATCAAGGGATGCGCCCCCTCCTTTTCAAAATCCTGGATCCGCTACTGTAATTAATGTCCCTGATTAAGCCAAAAATAGAAGCCCAAATGAGGTATGCTCCACCTCTTTTTCAAAATCTTGGATCCACCACTGCCCTGAGGAATGTATCGACCCTTTCGGGTCGTCAAGAGTCAAGGCTGCATCTTCAAGATGCATGAATGCAGTCCTGGCGAGTAACTCACCAAGACTGCATTCATGCATCATGGCGACCAAAACCAGTGAGGATTAAAACACGGCCAACAGAGGGTTAGTGGTAGTGTTAGGTAGGCTTAGACAATAGAGGCATTGTGAGACCCCCCCCCCCGATCACACCAATTACTGGTGAAGTCAATCATCATGTGGGAAGGTCTAGAAGTGCTCCATGGTCGGGGGAGTTCCCCCGGTAGCACATCTTAGACATTTAAGGCCCACTGGTCGTCACAATGAAGTGCTGGCGGGACTGCTCGCCAGCACTTCATTGGAGCATCATGCCGACCCTCCGAGGGGGTGTCACACTTGGAGGGTCAGCTTGATGCTTCATTGAAGTGCTTCATTGGTGCATCATGACGACCAAAGGGCATGATGCCCTAAAAGGGCTAGTAACCATTCTTAAAAGGGTCTCATCTCCTTTCTTTTCTTTTTTTTTTCGTCTTCTCATACATACGACTGGTGTTCCTATGTGCGGACATGGACACTGGCCTTAAAAACACGTCTAATTGCAGTGGGAATTTAGAGGGGGTGCCAGTACTTGAGAGTTTAATTACATATTTTGGACCCCAAAATTTGTTCAAAAACAGGGGCTGCACCCCCTCCTTTTGGGCCGCGCCCCCTCCTTTTCTAAATCCTGGATCCGCCACTGGTTTAACTATGTCCTTAGTGGCCAAAATGGTGTTAAATAACCATTACACTCTTTTAATATGGTCAGTTAGTATAGGTGTGCCACAACTGCAATGCACCATCGCATCTAATCACTGACTTTAGTCTATGAATGGGGTACCGTAATCTCCCGCGTATAAGGCGAGTCTACTAAGGCGCAGCCCGCGTATAAGGCGCACCCAGAGTTTAGAGATTTGACCAGAAAAATAAAAGATTCATAACTTTTGTTCTACTGAATGGATTTTGAAAATTCAAAAACCTATGTGTTACATGGACCCCCCAGACCCCCCTGGACACCATATTCAGCTGATAAGGTTATATGGGAGTGTAAGATATCAAAATGAAGGTCTTGATCTCCCCCTTGTGGATCCAGAAAGAACTAAAACCTCTCGTATAAGACGCGCCTTATACGCCGGAGATTACGGTAGATAGGATAGTTCAGTATTTATTCCTTTTCTGGAATTGTTGATATTACAAGGGACAATGTACTATATACCTGGTACACTTTTCTGTATTAAGTTACCTTCCTTTTCCTCTTTTTATTTTCGTTTTAGGGGTCAAATTTTGGTACCTTAGCCCGTCATATACCGGAGACCCATCACTGTAGCATCCAGATAGAAATCTCTTCCATCTGATCAGTTAATTGTATATCAGGATCTCAATCTGTTCAGAGAGTATACTCACCAGCACTGCAGTGGTACGTCAAGAAGACAAAGATACTTGGATCTGGAGGTATGATGTGGCTAATTATGAATCAGTAATCACTGACAATAATGTCTATCTATGTCCAATACTCCCCAGCCCCCCTGTGCCCCTGTAGTCTGCGCTCCTTAACCATTCCTTTGTTTTCACCAATTTCCATGGTTGTGTATTATGATATGTGGTTGGCATGCTGTACAAGCATTAGGACGGGGCAGTGTGGGGTTAGTGGTCCCCTTGATGGAGACCCTACACGACATGCAGGTCCCCCTTCCCTCACTCTGTGCCCCCCCCCACCCCTGGGCACTTGTCCTTGTACTCGGTACCCTAGAATAAGTACAGGGCCTTGCAGATCAACCCATGTTGGAGAAAGATAGCATCCCAAAAATCTAGAACCTTAATCTAGATTTTTCAAACTGAATTTATTTTTATTTCTCATAAGTATGATAATATCATAAATATCTCAACCATGCCTCTGGAAGGGTAAGGTAGCCCCCCCCCCCCATCTGATACCCCTCCACCAATTTACATTTGTTTCCTACCTCGCTGCCATTCCAACATAGCGGGATACATTATTGACCAATCAGAAAATTTCCTTCATTCGGTGCATTACAAAACACCTGGTACTCGTCATGCTGGCTGTTATCATTCTCACGGTACTAGATTCAGCAGAGGTCACCCCACTAGGGATCCCGCTAATCAGGATATTAGAGTTCAGTATGGAAGTGCAGTGGGTCGGTCATTGCTTGATCTGGGACCTGGCGAGATAAGCGCTGATAACAGCCAACATGTTGGGCCAATGGGTACTAGGTATCATATAATGTACCCCACAAACGTCAGTGAATGGAGGGGATCGTCTGATTGGTTGATCATGTATACTGGGTCAAACCTACACGTGAGAATCTGCTGTGGTCGTTAAACATTGCAGAGGTTTTCAGATGGCGAGATCTCCCTTACAACACGCCTACTGCCCCCTAGTAGCGCCCTCACGTACTATAACCGCCCCCAGCGTCTGGCTATCGTGTGACTGTCACACATAGCACTACACCTGTGACGTCACACCAGTCTAACACACACATACACACGTCATAGTGAAACTTTGCTATCGTGACAAGGTCTCTGAGCTACTCTGGGGGTTGTAGAGGAGAGAAAACGCACAACTGTACATTTGTAGTGTTGGTGCACGCCATGAAAAGTTCTGATACACCCTCCTGTTGCTGTAACTGACATGAAACTGGGAGCAACTCGGAGCTACTCGGCTCCACAGTGTTTCCCTGTGTTTGTGTATGTTAACCCTTTCAGAGCTGCTAATGCCTTTCGGCAATATGTCCATAGGTCGTCATGATGCATGAGTGACGCAGCCCTGGTGAGTAACTATCAAGGGTTAAATCCATGCATCATGTCAATTCATGGAGACTGATACACTCCCAGAGGGTCGGCATGATGCACCAATGAAGTGCACTTCATTGGTGCATCATGAAGACCAATAGGCATGATGCATATAGAGTCTGCATGTACATTGTATGCATACTGACTACGGTACATGTAACAGGTTGATTCTTATGAGTTTAACCAAATTTAACAGAAAACAAGTATGCCCTCACATTTTGGAAGATTATGATATAGACATATTTATTAGTGAATATCTAATCCATATGACCAGAGTGCTTTAGAGCACGTTACAAATACTTGACAAAGGAAAGGTTGATATTTCTGTATGGGGCCTTCAAAAATAACATAACAGATTAGGACCGTGTTATGACGGCATGATGCCCCAGGCTAATGTTTTATGATGCGTCAATGCATCATCAGCGTTGCAATGATGCATCATGACATCCGAATAGAGTATATCCACTCTATCAGGGATGCGAGTCTTCAGGGTTTTCCCTGTTTGCAAAGATTTTCAGGTTCAAAAGTTTTATATATTTCATATACAAAACCGATGTTTATGGGGACTACTGAAGCATTTCAGAAACCTTTTAGTGTCCATCCTTGGTCAGGGATGCAAGTCATACTGTATGAAAAATTCTGATTTGTTTGTTTGTTTAGTTTTACGTCCAGGGGCCATCGAGGAACTCAGACATTCGATTTTCTCCTTTCTTTTCTTTTTGGACAGGTATTTATAAGCTGCTTGCCCGACACAGCAGTGACCGTATCTATGAATGACTGAATCTATGAGATGAATGACCAAATCTATGAGGAGGGGTGAGGGGGAAAACCGCTACTGGGGTTTCATTCCCCTACTCTTCTCGAAGGATAGCTAGTGTTCTTTTATTTGCCTGGTCCCATAGGCAGGGCCAGACAAACCAAGGTCTTTGATCACTCAGACATGGTTCACTGAGGGGGAATCCCATGGCAAAGGACAAGCATGTAAGCCCGGGCAATATTACAAGTTCTGAATTCATTGTACATTACTACAAAATTTTTATCCAAGAAAGGATATTTGGATAAATCTACAGGTATTTCGGAATGAAAAAATTCTGAAATCAGGCAGATTTCTGAAAACTTACATCCCTGCTTGTTATATTTAGATGCATGGGTGCAGCGTTGCTAAGTATTCTTGATAACATTATTCTACTCTTGGTAAGTTCCCCTTAGAGGGTTAATGCCGTCCTGACTGGCTCCTAACCATGTTGTGCTGGGTGCCGCCTACACCAGGCTGTAACCATGTTATGTTGTAATGGGCCTAGTAGGGTGTGGGGAGGGGGTGTGGGTGTGGGATTGAAGGGTAATAGATGCAGCATCTAAACAATGGAAAATGTTGGTGTGGCTGCTTTTGGAGCCTGCATATTCTTCATATTTTTTTTTCATTCCACCTCACTCCATCTTTAACATCAACAAAGTTGTATCTGCTTCTTCTCAGATCATTCTTTCTGTTGCGAGCTACCTCAATAGGACTGCATTCATTGATCATGCAGTAGCGAATTTAGACAGGGGGCACCGGGGTGCACACCCCCTCCTTTTTGCCTGTCCTTAAAGAGTTTATTTTCAAGTTTAGTACCCAGAAAATTGCCAAAACTTAGGGGGTGCGCCCCTCTTTTTCTGACCCCGCCCCCTCCTTTTCCAAATCTTGGATCCGCCACTGGCTGATGAACATAACATTTGTTCCATAAATGGAATAACTTTTCTCATTTTGAAAAAGTTACATTACCTATGTGACGGCCTGAAGATTTCTATAGAGGCAGGCAGGCCTTGGGTGGCCCATGGCGATAAACATTAGTGTCTACCCCTGGACAAGATAAACCCTTTAAAGGCCGCTGATGCATTAATGAAGTGCTGGCAGACTCGCCAGCAATTCATTGGTGCATCATGACGACCAATTGGCATGATGCACTCCTACATTAGCAGCCTTTAAAAGTTAAATAGTGAATGGATTCCGGTAATGGTACATTACTCCTACCACAACCTATCTATCTTTACACAAGTGACACCATAAAAACACCATAGTCCAAAATTAATAAATTAAACATAAGTCGGTTTTTCCCCACTCTACTTTTCAAGCACTGTTTATGTTAGAAAAGCCTAATGTCGGTTGCAGTCACAAACATGTCGGAAACATCCATCACGCCCCGAATACACACAACAACACGCCGCTAAAAACCTCCATTTTGTCCTCAATATATTAATATTCGCGATTCATTCAGCCCAGGCGCCCCGCAGATCGGAGATTTATCGGTTATAAAGAGGGAAAAACTTGTTAATATACAGTGTTGCGACACTCGAAATGCGGCCTCGCTAAGATTGATGGGTTCAAGGGCATTTTATGTGTTTTTGGCACAAAGCGCGGGTGCGGGCGGCGGTGCGGGAACGGGCAGGCATTATGTAATGGCATCAGTCAGGCTGTTGTTATGCAAACAGGACTGTAGGGGATTCATCAGGTAAATGTGATTTGGTCAAAGTGTGGGCCGCCGCTCCTGCTGCTGCTACATTAACCCTTTAGAGACCGCTAATATATTAATGCATCATGCCAACCCTACCGGGTTGATAGTCCCAGCGCAGACTCGCCAGCACTTAATTGGTGTATCAGGACGACCAATGACCATGATGTACTCCTGCACCAGCAGATAACACTTTAGGGACCGTATCATGTCTCAAAGTTTATATTCTTGTGTCGCCATGATGCATTAATACAGTTCCGGCGAGTGACTCACCAGGCTGCATTTGTAAAACATGTTGACCAATCGTGAATCGACTCCATAGGGTCGGCATCAGTGGCGGATCCAGGGTTTGGAAAAGGAGGGGGCGTGGTCCAAAAGGAGGGGGCGCATCCCCTTTTTTGTGACAAATTCTGGGGTCCAAAATATGTAGTTAAACTCTTAAGTACTGGGCAAAGGGGGGGGGGCATGCACCCCCGCACCCCCCTCCTCTAAATTCGCCACTGGGCATGATGCATGAAGTAGCCCTGGCGAGTAACTCGGCAGGGATGTACATTCATGCACCATGCCGACCATGTACATGTATAATACATGTACATTTAAGTACTACTACTCATAAAGGGTTAAAGTGTGGGGTGCCTTTCACACCCCTCATTCTCCTCCACTGTCTACCTTCAGGTGCCTGGATGGAAAGGGGTTAAATCTCATAACTCTAACCAAAATTTATGCATATTTTATATCATTATCTCATCATTCTATAGGTGAGGGTTGGAGAGCAGGGACTGGGCGGAGGCGAGAGAGAAATAGAGGTGAGAGGTATCAGGGGCATAGGAAAAAGGGGGGGCAGGGGGGCCCGGACCCCCCAATCACAGAGGTGGGGCTTGAATATGTCTGGGCCCCACAAAATGTGTCAAGGCTCGTTATAAAATGTACAAGATTACTACAGCTCACCACTCAAATTGCACAAATATGTCATTAAGATAGGGAAAATGGCAGGATTGGATAAGCCACCAAGGAATAATCTTTTAAATAAGATATGAAATATAAATCCCACACAACCATGCATCAACACCAGTGCGCTCAATTTGATAATTCATGGTGCCCCCACCAATGAAGATTTGCTTCCTACGCCTCTGGGTATAACGTTATTAAGAAGAGGGGCAGAGATGGGGTTAGTGACAGACAAGGCAGGGCCTAGGAACCAACCTCACACTGGGAGGGGATCAAAGGGAACCCAACTAGTTTTAGCTCTTGTTGGGCCGCTTCATGGCTCAAGCTTCTTGTCTCTTTGTGCGTCATGCTGCCGCAGTGTAAAATTAGAGGCTAGTTATTTCCATGAATTGTTGCCTGACAATGTCAAATCTTACTAACTTGGTAAAGTCACAGGCTGACAACCATGCATATCTGTATTTAACTATCAATCACTAAACTGGTCGTGCCATAGTTGACTTGACAATGCCATGAGTTGAAAACTTTGCATATACTACTCACTAACTTGGCAGTGCCACACAAGTTGGCAACTTTGCATAAACTACTGACTAACTTGGCAGTGCCACAAGTAGACAACTTTAAATATACTACTCATTAACTTGGAAGTGCCATGAGTTGACCACTTTGCATATACTACTTACTAACTTGGCAGTGGAACGAGTTGACAACTTTGCATATGCTACTTACTAACTTGGCAGGGCCTTAGGCTTAGTTGACAACTTTGCATATATTACTTATTAAAATTGGCAGTACCAGAAGCTGCCTGTTCCCAGTGCTTATATCGCCAGTACCCAGTGATCTAATGGACGTGCACATCAGGGGTGCTGCTGATCATGAGTACCCAGAATGGTACTTAGAATGGTATTGTTGAAGAGATGTGGTTGAGTGGTTGAAACTCTACACTGGGGTATTTGTACTAAGTCATTGTGGAGAGACTTCTGTCAGTGCTCAGTCACTCTGTGTCAAGTAGGGGTGGTGTAGGTGTCCAGGGACCCAGTGTGGAAGGTGGTGCAGGGTTGGGAGATGGATGAGGTGTGGCATTCTGATCAAGGCATAAGTGTAGGAGTGTAGTCTCTGGTTGTTCCAATTGCTCCATTTGAGGAGGGATCAAAGAGGTGAGGGAACTAAATTTCTGGCTGTAATCTTGGGACCTTGGGCCACATTTTGGTTTTCATGGCTTGTAAATCAGACCACTATTAAAGTTTTTACAGGCTAAAACAAAAGGCATTACTGTTTATTAAGATTTAAAGGGGTAAATGATTAAGATAGTGAGTTGACTATTGTTTTCTTCATTTCTTTCTTGACAATAATGATCTTGAGGAATCCGGTCCTGCCAAAATCAGTCCGGGCCTTCAGAACAATAAAATCTGCAGGACCGAATGGACTGTGGGGGGGGGAACTTTTCGTATAGACAGGGGTGGGGACTTTGAAATAGGTTTAATGTATTCAACGTAAAACCACACAGTGCTCCTATAAAAAAAAATACTTAATAAGTTTAATTGGGCGCAGTTTTGAGCAATTTCTTATCTACAATATGACTTATCATGGTATGTGCACCCATTACGTTGAATGCCTTAAGGCCACTGACAATAAAAGGGACTTTCCCAGGGTGAGGGGGGTGCAGGGCCAACATTGTGTCCGCGTTTCATGAGCGTTAATCATGGAGCATTCAAGTACTTGTTAAATGCTAATGGAATCCAGGACTTAGTTCTGCCGACCAATGCACACTCAGAATGTCTTCGACTCTACCCTCATTTAAAGGCGCGAAATGCTCCCTAGTGTCTCATAACAGAATGCTGACATATCAGAGTGGATCAAGAAGGATACAAGCAGAGAATATGGCAGTTGAGTACACTCCCATACCCCTTCAAACCCCCACCTCTTAAACCTTTATGGGGCAATAGTGCATTAAAAATTATGTCCATTGGTCATTATGATGAATGTAGCCCTAGTGAGTTACTCGCCAGGGCTTCATTTATGCATCATGCTGACCCTACCGGGTGACTTCGCCCCCAGAGGGTCAACATGATGCACTAATGAAGTGCTGGAGAGCAGAATCACCAGCACTTCATTGGTGCATCATGACGACCAGTGGGCATGATGCATTAATGCATCAGCTGCCTTTAAAGAGTAAACCAGCTGACAGCCACCCCGTGCGCCATCTATTATCATTTAGTGGCACTAGCTGCACTTAATCCGCCCATCCATCAGAGACACCGGGTGGACGACCCGTGAACTACATACAGGTACTTGTGACATCACCTTTTTCACCATTCATATAATGTAGAGCGGTTGAATGGGGCATAGACTTTGGGAGAAGTGTAACATTCAGTCTTTGTAAAAACATACAGGCTACAGCAGAAAAGAATAGTAGTGCTAGGCCAAATGTCTGTCTGTAAACTTTAAACCTCGGCATACATGCCAGTTTTTTTACAGCTTTTAAATTGGACCAGTACTGAATGTAGATCAAAAAGCATTTAACATTTTGCAGAATTTTCCGTAGAACTTTACATGTCTGAATGAGTTAGATGACTAAAATATAATGTTCATTCTTGTATGCTATTACTGTGAATCCTCAGAAATAAGACGTGGCGTATACAACGGAATTACATCATCTGCGTCCTATATATGATTCAACTCAACTCAGGGTGCGTCTTACATGCGAGGATTTTACACTATAGAACAGTACTAAAACGACCAAGATTTGACCACAGGTGCGTCCTAACTCAGGGTGCGTCCTAACTCAGGGTGTGACCTATATGCGAGGGGCATTGTATATACACGAGGATTTACAGCATCTCTTTTTTTTTTTATTAATAGAAAATATCTAGGGCTTCATCCGGTGCACTCCCGGTGACATGAGGTGGCTGTAAATTTGGGAAGGGTTCCTTCTATTTCCATGAATATATATGAAAGTGGTACCATCCCATACTACAACTCCCACCCCTGTCCCTCTGCACTACTTACACCACTCCACATCACTCATCGATACCGCTGTCTCTACCAGCCCTCTTCCCTCCATCCAAACACACCCACACACACTCAGACCCGGTCAGCAGTTGTCGAGGTGATTGATCAAGGAAAACTGTTCACGATAAAACGTAATGGTGGCCCGGGGCGCGCGGTACGTGAATAATACACGTTGTAGATGCGGGGTCAGTTACCGGCCGTGAACGCTACATTACGTCTTATAAGCTAACTCTATACGGGCTGCATTATGCATTAATGCCTCATGTTGACACTATAGGTTTATGTTGGTACCCTGGAAGGGTCGGCATGATGCATAAATGCAGCCCTGGCGAGTTACTCGCAAGGGTTATATTCATGCATCATGCCGACCAACGGGTAATACATTAATGCACTATGCGGTGCCAATACATCACATCCCATATGTGAACATGCACCTACACCTCAACCCCATGTCGCCAACTTTCCCGACTCGAGGCAAAAAACAGCATTTACCAATCCATCATAGTGGCAGACAGACGGACGGAGGCTGCGGCTGGTTGGAGAATGGGCCAGGGGGGGGAGAGTAGGGGTTTAAAGCCATTCAGGTCCACATGATGCCTCCAGGCTTATGTTTCTTTGCCGTCATGATGCACCAATGCAGTGCTCACGAGTATACTCTCCAGCACTGCATTGGTGCATCATGACGACCCTTCGAGAGTGTATTAAACCTGGAGAATCAGTAAAATACATAAATGTTACTCACCAGGGCTACATTAATACATCATGGTGCCCAATTGACATGATACATTAATGCACTTAAAGGGTTAAGGTGGGAGGGAGGGAGGGGGAGCAGAATGGGGGAGTAGTTGTGCAGGAGGGGGGAGGGGGGAAGGGAAAGACTTTGTGGCTTTAGCCCATCCACTATCCCTCATTTCTAGACTTACTCCCCTGTCTACTACTACTTGCAGAGCAGACCTTATTCCAGGAGCTCATGGCACTAACTCAGTTATATGTTCTGTGTATATATGCCTCTGGTTTATACCTATTACCGTAATCTCCCGCGTATAAGGCACATCCTCTACGCCAAACAAAATGCTGGTGCGTCTTATAGATTAATCTCAACTTGGGGGTGTGTCTTATACGAGGGGTAATTTTACTATAGAACAGTACTGGATTGACAAAAATCACCCCTAAGAGGTGCGTCTTATACGCGAAAATGCTTCTGCTGAGTTTGGGGTGCGTCCTATATGCGCAACGCGTCTTCTACGCGGGAGATTACGGTAGATACCTCATCATCCATGTAATCTGTGTCATATCAAACTATTACATATCTAATCAATCATTCTATATATTTACTTATCAGAATGCAATCTACTTATTTTCTCACTTTTCACTCCTAATCTATCTAGTTTACTCGTATGTATGATAGATTACTTAATATGGGGCACTGATACTATTCTGGTTGGTGCATCAAGTCCTCACACACATGAACCTGGCACTTCCTCCTGCTTATAAACCGACACTTACATGTATCAAGTGACTGCTCTTGCACAAACCTAACATTGGTAAAATCTATCTCACTCTGCACTGTTACTTTAATCTGTGATGGATCCATCATCCTCCCATGAAGATACTTCATAATCTCTTCCCCTTATACACCTATCTACCCACCCTCTGACCCGCCCGCCCGCCTGCCAAACCACCCACCCACCCCTGCTGGCCCCACTTTGGGCGCTGACCGCTTCATTATTTTAACGGACCCCGGGGACTGGCGGGCGTTTTGCAGCACTCAAGGCAAACTTGTTACCACCAACAAAATGCAAAATGATTGATATCGGTCTGAAAGCTTTAACAGCGCAAACTTTCCACAGTAATTCTGTTTCTGGCGTCCTGTATAAATGTGGAATATTGGAATAGTAGAATATGGAGCGAATTCTCTATGAGCGAACATACAAGAATTTTCGGTCATCTATTGTCAAACAGTTTTGATCCCCCCTCCCCAACACCTTTTTCAGATTTTTTTTTACAATTTTGTACATTACTCTCCCCCCCCCACCCACCTTTATTCAAATATCTTTTTAGATTTTTGTACATTACTTAGTATCATAATAGCAATAGCATAACACTTAAATAGCCCCCAGTTGAATTAGAACGTTCTCAAGACGTTCTTGAGCTATCTTATACCTCTGAGAAATACACAAGAACTTCGAAAATACGGGGCTGTGAGGGACAATACAAGAAGGGAGGACGTTAAACATCTAAAGTTTTCCTTTAATTCCACAAGATGTATTTCACCAGAGACATTTATACCTCTGATTTCACGATTCACACTTGTGGAGAATTCTCGTCATCTGCACAAGTAACACTCTAGGAAGCTATTGACAAAAGGCTGTAATATCTAGCATTTTGAAAGACCGTAAATCCGTGTATATAAGATGCGGCTTATACACCAGAATTACATCCACTACGTCCTATAGGATTTAGCCCAACTCAGGGTGTGTCTTCTATGCGAGGATTTTACACAATAAAACTGACCAAAATTTGACCACAGATATATTCTATAGTTTTTAGCCTAACTAAGTCAGTCAGGGTGCATCCTATATATGAGGATTTACGGTAGTTTCCAGAAGGCTACATCACCATGAAATAACACCAAATATGTATACTAACCTTTGTGTCATGCGTTGGCGGAGTTTCTTGCAGCGTTTTTTCAGCGCCTTCTGTCGTTCCTTGTCAGACACCACGCGGGGGTCAGGTTTGTCTGACGGTGCATCCGCAATGTGTGCCAAGTTAAACGCTTCCTAAAATTCAAAAAAGATGTTAAATAAATTCATTATATTGGTTATTCTGTTTTCTCTTTGATATTGGAAACAATAGATTACAATAAGCTTTCTGTACAGAGCCTATTGAGTGTATTGAGCTTTTTTTGCCTTCTAAGGTACAAAATCTGGAAAAAAAATTTCCTCATTATCCCCAAGTCTACTTTTTATTTCTCCTAAACATTCAACCTAACTGGTACTCCACGACATTTCTCCCAGAGGCAGCAGTAGATGTACCCTTTACATTTTTATGGGTTACAGAGTGCATTAGAGCATTAGAACATGTCCATTTGTTAATTCTAATGGGCGTAGCAGGGGGTATATCTGATAATGCTCCCTTATTAGCAGTGCCTTATACACTGGGTATATTGGTATCCAGGATATAAAATAGGCATATGATTCAAAAGGTTTATAGTGCCAATGATGCATTAACACAACTCCAGTGAGTAACTCGCCAGAACTGCATTGGCGCATCATGCCAAGGGCTGCATCCATGCATCATGACGGCTTATAAGCCATAACTTAATGGCTTGAAATTCATGCCCCAGCTTGGAATAGGTCTTTCATACCGGACGTACTCACAAGGTGGCAGCACTATTGCAATATTAATATGCCTGCAACCCAACAGATGGCAGCATTTGACTCCTTTCATCCCAGAGACTGTGTATTGTCTGATGAAGGTGGTCTTTGGTTTGGATTTAGCCTGTAGCTCTACTTTGAGTCTCGAAAAGTTATCTTAGGGGTAGTCTTAAACAAAAAAACTTAAATAGAGCTACATGTTGGCTGCGAGTATAAGTAGCGTAAGATACAAAATATGCAGAGACCATATAGTTTCTCCCGCAACCACTTCTCATGCTTATTTCATCCCATAGGTCATGTTAAGCGTCCTGGTGTTGACCAAATATACCGGTTCTTCTTTCTTAGAATTGTATAGAGTCTTCTAAGGACAAATATTAATTCAAAAAGTTCTAGAATAGAAATTTCCCCAAATTCAAAGAAAATTTGTTGCTGAATTGAATGCACCAGAATGAATAAATGAAAAGATCTGAGTTCAAAGTGCAGATAGTCCTGTTCCATTTCAAGACGCATTTTACAGCAATTCAAATTTGAATAAAATTGAAAGACGTGCATTGGCACGCAGGGCTCAGGGCGACTTTTCCCTGTGTTTTTTGAAAGGCTTCCAAAGCGTCTCACTTTTAGACGCTGTTTTCGAACCAAATAGAAATAAAGAGAGAAAAGTCCAGCCTGGAGGTAAACCTATGGAGGACTGGATTGGCGAAAAAGAAAAAGTCAGCATTCTTTTTATTTATAAAAAATCACTATAAATAAAAAACTTCATTTTTAGATGTGCTATTTGCATACATAGGTAGACAAAGATGTAAACTATCAAGTACAGGAGTTTCATTCTTTTGTAACTATTATTTCTTACAGAAAATTTAAAATGCAAAATGTAACATGAAAGACTTTTATCATACACCACCTACCCGGTGGTATAGACTCAGGGTGGTCCCTGAGCCAAAAATAAAAAATACATGTCTTGTCCAAACCTGAAAAGAACATAAATTGTACTTACTATTTCGCTCTTTGAGAGCTCTGTTCCGTTGCCGCTCTCCTTCAGTGCCAGGTGATGTTTCCGACCACGGAGATGGCTCATCAGGTACACCTCTGATGGAATCTGAAATCGGAAAAATAAAATTCAGAATTTCAAGGACCATTAACAAGTTCTTTTTATCTAAACCATTTGGTAAAGAGACTAGACAAAGTAGAATTATCCTGTTTTTTTTGGGTTTTTTTTTTTTGTTAAAATTGGCTTCTGGCAATTCGTCATAGTCTATGGCTTCCTACCGTATTCTCCCACGTAGAAGACGAGCTGCGCGTATAGGACGCACCCCAAACTCAGCAGAGGCATTTTCACGTATAAGACGCACCTCTTAGGGCTCAATTTTGAAAATCCAGTACATTTCTATAGTAAAATTACCCCTCGTATAAGACGCACCCCCAACTCGAGAGAAAGCTATAAGACGCTCCAGCATTTTGTTTGGCCTAGAGGACGCGTCTTATACGCGGGAGTTTACGGTACTAAGGTCAGCTTATTTATGACCTAAGTTTAACAGTCAATTTCTTAATCAATCCCCACCCCGTCCCATTTTAAATTCTGAATTTCCGCAACAAATCTGAAAACATCACAACTGTCGTTAGGATATGTTCTTGCAAAGCACCATCTAAATATTCAGAATACTGAGTGACATACCAGAATGTTGCAGACGTTACAGAACTTCTTCCTGAGGTAAGGTACTAATCGCGGTGCATCGTTGTGGTCCTCGGTGGAATGTTTGAGCACGCTCATCTCAAACGCCTTCTCACGGATACTCTCTAAGTTCTCTTTGTGTCGTCTTGCGCTCTCGTCTTGCTGTAAATGTTAATGGGGTAAAAAGTCACAACTCTGTCAGTTACAAATCCAAATACACTGTTCAGGGTCAGATATTTATTAAGAAAGTCCATCATCATCTATGCCATATTTAGATATTTGACAGTGAATTTCTAATCTATTTATCTCACAGTTAATGCACTATGCATTTTGGATTTCATAATGCATGAGTGCTGTCCTAGCAAGCGACTTGGTACGATGCTTTGGCATCTGGAAAAAAATGGTTTATTATCGTAATCATCGGAAGAATATTGATAGGGCATAGTCAAAGATGGAACTCGTTGGCTGATAAAAAACAGAAAAACTAGAATTTGGACACTGTTATCCATGAAGTCTACATAATTTGGTACAGAAATCTTGAGAGAACACATCCAGGAATTCCTGGTATACCAGGAAAAGCGGCATTTTTATGATAATCTTTTCCTTTAGATCTAAGCTGAAGTTTACCTTTTGTTGAATCTTTTTCTGCAGTTCCTCAATGTGCGCCTGTTGTTGGGCGTTAAGAGATGCAATCCTTTCCTCCCGGGTTCGTTCCTTGGCCCGGGCTGCTTCCTGACGCTCTCGCTCTCGGGTTTGTTGTCGAGCTTCAAACTCTGATGCCCTCTGACGCCTCCGGTTCTGCATTTCCTGCAGCCGCTGCAGCCTCTCCGCCTCAAGGGCTTTACGGCGCTCCTACATTAGGAAAATACATATGAAGACATTTATAAGTGCTGTATTGCTGGTTTTAACTTTCATTTCAACTTGCATATATTATATGACAGCATATGACTCATATTCACATTACTTTGTTCAAGATATTTCATTCAAAATCCAGTTACTTTTTTCCGTTTTCTTTTATGAAAATCTTTTTACAGTTCAGAGTGATCCAAATAGTAAATAGATTTCATAGAAATACTAAATACAATATACTTACTTCTACGGCTGCTTCCTTGGCTGCTTTCTCTTCATGTTTTCTCTGGCGCTCTTCCTACAAGACAAATAAGGCATGTAACATAGTCTTCAACTTTAGTTCATTGGAAAGTCATAAACTGAGTGGTCCTAGGGATATTTAAAGTAAAACTTTTCTGTCAAGTTTAATCAAAATTCAAGAGAATATTTACCATGATTACCAGACAGTGTAGCAATGACTACCGTGAATTCTCTCGTATAAGCCGCAGCCCTGACTTTAGGAGAAGCTATAAGCCTCATCCAAGGTTTGTAAAGGTAAGGTTTTATACTATTCTATGAGGTTAAACACCCTGTGTAAGCCGCCCCCTACCTTGAGGACATTCTATAAGCTGCACCTTTGCTTTGGTTCTAGTATAAGCCGCAGCTTATATAAAAATATAGGGCAGCAATGTGCATTGCTCGTAACTCGAAAAGAAATAAATCAATAGCCTTGAGCAAGTCTAGCTTGTGGTCTGACATCAGCACTCCCTCACCCAGGTTATTGGCACCACCAAGCCACTATTTGCATAACTCCCGCCAAAACTGCTCTACTTGCACCACACTGCCAAAAAAGGCGGGAAAGTTGATACATGGATCAACATCATATACCTTCACCATTGCAGGCAAAAAGTGTCTTATGGCCGCCAACCAACTGACTCTGTAGAATATAGACAATTACACAAAATTTACAAAAGTTGGTACTGAAATACCTTTTCCTGCAAGACCCCTACATCTCCTCCTTTAATAGCACTACAAATTCATTAAGTAATTCTGTCTCTCATATATAAAATTTCCATCTTTTTTAAAACTTATTTGCACCA
This sequence comes from Acholoe squamosa, assembly GCA_949317995.1. Lineage (NCBI taxonomy): Eukaryota > Metazoa > Annelida > Polychaeta > Phyllodocida > Polynoidae > Acholoe > Acholoe squamosa. Next base: position 84,286,754 of record OX439039.1, on the reverse strand, counting down.
CCAAAACGACTGAATATGAGGGGACCCATCCCGGGACCCATAGTCGTCTCCTATAACTCTTTTCGAGTTAATAATGATTTGCGGTATACATTAATGTTACCTGTATGTCCTGTAGGCGTGTTTCCACCTCCTGATGCTTGGTGATGATGTCGTGACGCTTGTTCTGCGCCTCCAGTGTGTTGATGAATGCTATCTCATTCGCCTGGGAGGATGGATACAGTTGTATTCATGATTAGGTAAACAAATTGCACAGAATAGAGATCTTTGGGCTTCCTATATTTTGGCTAAGTACCGTAGTGGCCCTTTTAAACAGCCAAGCACTCATTAATTTCAATACCTCTCTACCCCGACTCTTACTTGAGACAGGGCGCTGATTTGAATACAATTTTCGTGCTTAAGATAGTTTTCCATGCCCCTGTGTTTATTCAAGACTGGCGGTTAAACCTCTTAATGAACGCGCCACCCACTATTTGGAGCTTTTTTCTTTTAGACAAGAAATGTCCAAATTTACACTTTCCCAGCTCAAGGTATGAAACAGCATTTGAAGGCAGCTTAACAATTTAAGTTTTAGCACCAGCATCGAGGGATTAATGACGGTTGTTTTCAATTTAGAAAATAATTGTTTTTCAAGGAACAGACATTTTGTTCACATTATTTTAGTCAAAGTCAGTGCTGAAAATATGTAAACTTACTTTATTTTCTTCTTCATGAGCTTTCTGTACTTTCTGTCTGAGTTGTGATTGTCGTTTTTCCTCAGCGCGGAGCATCTTGCGCTCGATGGTGAGTTTCCGTTGGTGGAGCAGCTCGCCTTTCCAAGAACGCACCTCCTCAACCTGAAATGATTAGCTCACGATTTAAGAAAATCCGAGTGGAGGATTATTTCACATCAATTGGACAGGCATGCCTTGCAGTGGACATTGTACGATGAACTGAATATCTGTGTCAATTGAAAGTGTTCACTTATATCAGTTCGGAAAGGATCACGAATACAGAGATATCCGGTTCTGAAGGCAACAAAATTTTATTCAGTATCCTGCTTACAGGCAGCTAAAGGTATTCCGAGTGTGTGGTTATGTATTCTTATTCCTATATATGGTTACCACATAAGTATGTGCGAGTCAGAGAGGACTTAAAGTGTATGTACAGAACCTGAGAGGATTCTGCCCCGCCAGCTTCCGACCCGACTTTTAATGACACAGTCGTATGGGTTGGGTGCTGCCACCATCCACTTGGCGTAACTAACTCAGACCCGAGAGAACGCCCCACTCAGAGACCAGCCAACTCGCAAGCTATAGATGCTGATATTTATAAACTGTGTCCCTACAAGTGTATTGAAGTCTAAGACAGACCTTAGAAGTTGCGTCTTGTTGGGCCCCCTGGGTTATCATCAATGTAAAATTTTGAACTAAATTTGATCATGCTGACGCTACCTTCAGTGGTGAATTACGACAACATAGAAACATGAAACTAGAGGCATTATTAGGGTCTCAAAGTGTTAAAGAGTTAATTTGGGTGACATTCCCAAACACTAACCTTCCCGGTGAGCATGTGGAGGCGCTCGGCCTTGTCAGCGTTCAGCTTCTCACGCAGGTCCTGGGCCTTGATCTGTTTCTCCTCTGACCGCTTCTTAGCCTCTGTGATTGACCTGTTAAAGAGTTTGTAACGAAAAGATTTAAGAATGGCTCCAAAACTTCAACTCTTCACAACTTGCTATGAATAAGGCTTTGATGCTCAAAGTTAGGCCTAAAAAAGAAAAAATGTGTTTTGGTAAGGCTACCTACCCTAATTTTTTGGCCCTACCCTAACTTTTTTTATGGGCATTTCGGGGGAAATCTGACATTTTGGCACTTATCGAGACATGAAAGTTTTTTCTACGATTTCACACATCAAATTCACGTCGCGTGGCACGAAAATTTACAGCCAGCCTTAAAAAAAAAAATCTTTCCCTACCTACTTACCCTAACTTTTTTCGACCCCGTTACTTGAACACAACAATTTTTTTTAGGCCTTAAGAAAATGGAGACCATATAAGACGACTCGTTAGGGCTATATTCATGCTACATACAGACTCAACTACTACACTCAGGCAGTGCAAACCTGGGATATCAAGATTCTATTTTGTGCAACAGACAAAAGTCATAACTCACTATGGTATATTGCAAGTCATAGAGCATTTAAAGGAGCTCTGAATCGGCTACGTCCGCCACAGTGCTAACGTCGAAGGAGTATGTCCTCGATTCAGAGCGCCTTTAAACAATCAACTGGAGTGGTTGTCACCACTGGCACTATTTCAGTATAAATAAAAGAATTTCAATCAATCATATCTCATTACACATTTCATCTATGCATCATAAACGAGAATTCAAGGGACTAAAATTTTGATTTAAGATTTGTTTAAAATTTTAATGATTTCTGAAGGTACAGCATAGCTGTAATGTCACGTTGGCTTAAAAGGTTAATGATTTACTACCGTAATCTCCCCCGTATAAGGCACGTCTTATACGGGGGTTTTTAGTTCTCATTGGATCCACAAGGGGGGCACCAAGACCTTTCTTTTGATATATTACACTCCCATATAGGCTCATCTGCTGCATTTGGCGTCCAGGAGGGTCACGGGGGTCAAAACTACACATAGCTTTTTGAATTTTGAAAATCCATTCATTAGAACAAAAGTTATGAATTTTTAATTTTTTTGACCATATTCTGAAACTCTGGGTGCGCCTTATACGCGGGATGCGCCTTATACGCGGGAGATTACGGTACTGCTAATAACTATTGTGTGCTAGGCAGTGTAAGTTCAACACACATTTTTTACAGTGTAGGGAGGAGGGTCATAGTGGTGGTGAGAGGCTAGACAGTGTGCTTTCAACACACATTTTTTACAGTGTAGGGAGGGGTGGTGGTGGAGAGAAGCTAGACAGTGTAGGTTCAACACACATTTTTTACAGTGTAGGGAGGAGGGTCATAGTGGTGGTGAGAAGCTAGACAGTGTAAGTTCAACACACATAAAGGTTTAACTGTGCATCAATGCATCATGCCATCAATAAAGGGTTAAGCGTGCATCAATGCATCATGCCATCCACAGAGGGTTAAACATGCGCCAATACATCATGCCATCAATAAAGGGTTAAGTGTGCATCAATGCATCATGTAATCTATAAAGGGTTAAGTGTGCATCAATGCATCAGGCTATCCATGAAGGGTTAAGTGTGCACCAATGTATCATGTCATCCGTAAATGTTTCAGTGTGCATCAATGCATCATGCCATCCATAAAGGGTTAAGTGTGCATCAATGTATCATGCCATCCATAAAGGGTTAAGTGTGCCATCAATTCACCATGCAATCTATAAAGGGTTAAGTGTGCATCAATACATCCCTAAAGGATTAAGTGTGCACCAATGCATCATGTCATCCATAAAGGTTTAAGTGTGCATCAATGCATCAGGCTATCCATAAAGGTTTAAGTGTGCATCAATGCATCATGCCATCCATAAAGGGTTAAGTGTGCATCAATGCATCATGCAATCTATAAAGGGTTCAGTGTGCATCAATACATCCCTAAAGGGTTAAGTGTGCAACAATGCATCATGCTATTTATAAAGGGTTAAGTGTGCATCAATGCATCAGGCTATCCATAAAGGTCTAAGTGTGCACCACTGTATCATGTCATCCATAAAGGTTTCAGTGTGCATCAATGCATCATGCCATCCATAAAGGGTTAAGTGTGCATCAATGCATCATGCCATCCATAAAAGGTTAAGTGTGCATCAATGCATCATGCCATCCATAAAGGTTTAAATGTGCATCAATTATGAATAAAATAAATCAACAATGTAAGTTCAACACACATTTTTTTACAGTGTAGGGAGGAGGGTCATGGTGGTGAGAAGCTAGACAGTGTAAGTTCAACACACATTTTTTACAGTGTATGGATGAGGGTCGTAGTGGTGATGAGAAGTTAGATAGTGTAAGTTCAACACACATTTTTTACAGTGTAGGGAGGGGGTGGTGGTGGAGAGAAGCTAGACAGTGTAAGTTCAACACACATTTTTTACAGTGTAGGGAGGGGATGATGGTGAAGAGAAGCTAGACAGTGTAGGTTCAACACACATTTTTTACAGTGTAGGGATGGGGTGGTGGTGGAGAGAAGCTAGACAGTTTAAGTTCAACAGACATTTTTTTACAGTGTAGGGAGGAGGGTCATAGTGGTGGAGAGAAGCTAGACAGTGTAAGTTCAACACACATTTTTTACAGTGTAGGGAGGGGGGTTGTGACAGTGTGAACAAGCTGGACAGTGTAAGTTCAACACAAATCTTTTTACAGTGTAGGGGGGGTTGTGCTAGTGTTTAGAAGCTAGACAGTGTAAGTTCAACACACATTTTTTACAGTGTAGGGAGGGGGGTTGTGACAGTGTGAACAAGCTGGACAGTGTAAGTTCAACACAAATCTTTTTACAGTGTAGGGGGGTCGTGGTAGTGTTGAGAAGCTAGACAGTGTAAGTTCAACACACTTATTTTACATTATACCACGATTTCGGCACTTCCGGTGGGTTTATATGCAGTTTAGCCGTGCATTATTCTGCATATACCACCCATGTGCATTTTTGAAATTTTTGGTATATACTTTTTCGGGGTCAAGTTGGACTTAGAATATTTTTGGAAATGTGTGGCAGATATACAAATTCAATCTGGCCATCTTCCATTGTGAAAAATCGTCCCAACTCGTATGAGAATTGAACCCCGGCCGCAGTGGTGGTAGGCGAAGGCCTTAGCCATAGCGCCACACTGAACGGTGATGAAATCCAATTCGAAAGTAAATAAATTCTAACCTGAGGTCCTAGTGGTACATTTCCATTCAGTTTTCGTCTTGATTCCAAGCTTGTCATGTTATAATATTAAAATCCCAAGAAGTTTTCGATCCATAGACGAGGAATGCGTGCTAATTGTCTCCATTTTCTTCAATATAAATAAGAATCCAATGATTTTCCCAACGTATGTGAGTCGCAGCCCGGTTCGCTCTGTGCGAAGCCATTGTTTTTGTTCCTTGCCGGGAGGGGTACCGCCGTGTTCACACTCACTTTTCGTATCGAATCCAACCATGACAAGTTTTCAAATTAAAACATACATATCCTTAGACATCCTAGATGAGTACTCCATGCTTGATATGTCCGATATATTCAAAATAAATAAGAATCCATTGATTTTCCAACACGGTCCGAAATTTTCGGCGTCTTCCTCGTACAGCGAGCGGATGACCTATATCTACATCCGGGCCACTGACACACTTTCGCCGGACAAGGAGGCGGGTGGGAATGGCCGGACCGCGACTCGCTTACGATGGAAAAATCAATGGATTCTCCTTTATTTTGAATATATCGGACATATCAAGCATGGAGTACTCATCTAGGATGTTTAAGGATATGTATGTTTTAATTTGAAAACGTGTCATGGTTGGATTCGATACGAAAAGTGACTGTATACACAGCGGCAAGGAACAAAAACAATGGCTTCGCGCAGAGCGCTGACCCGGGCCGTATCGCTTGCTTTTACAAAATGTCTTCGCCTGGCTATATTTTTTGGATTTCAGGTAAGAAATTGATACAAAATGGAGGAAATGGTGGTATAAACCTATTAGGTGATGCATATCGGGGCCCCACGGGCTGTATATGCTGTATATACCCTCGCCGCTCCGCGGCTCAGGTATATACAGCATATACAGCCCTAGGGCCCCGATATGCATCATCTATTAGCTTAGTGTAGGGAGGGGGGTTGTGATGGTGGGAGGGCAAGAGTTGAGTGCCCACTGGCCGGAGTCCAGCCTGGCCAGGATAGGAGTAGAAGGGATCCTGAATGTAGCAAACTTTTGACAAAAACAGATGAATGAAATAATCTTCCCATACAAAATTATCTTCAAGATGGCTTGTCCAACACATCACTAGGTTCATTTTTTCAAAATAAAGTCATTTTGTAGGTTCATTTTTCAAAATTAAGTCATTTTGAAGCATTTGTGCAAAAGCAATGCTGCTGCTACCACACAGTCTGTAACATGACCATGAGGAACAGGTAGAGCCTAACACATTACTGCTATACTCCTAGTGGTGTCACAACATGAGGATTAGACTTGTACAAGGCCTATTTAAAAGATTATGGGTCTACTGCTAATAGCCAATACACTAAGGTTCATAGGTTTTAGGAGCAAGGACAAAAAAAATGAATAGCCAAGGCTGGCAGACTGGTGGCAATTCCGAATATGGGCTGTTTTTTTAGCCATGGCTATACTGAAGTAAACCGTCACGAATGGCCAAGGCCATCGTGACAACAATAAGTAAATAACAAATCTGACCGTTTTCTGGATGGAGAGGAGAGTTTCTCATGCATGTGGACGACACGTCCCGGCGTCCTGGTCTCGGCTTCGTCCATCATGTCTGCCCAACTCAGTGTCTTCTTGGTGTCATTACCATCTGTATAAGGGATAATAGAAAGTTAGGGATGGCTGTAGGTTATTTCATTGGTTTTTGTCAATATATTTTGAGTTTTGGTAAATAATCGGCTTGTACCGATAGTATTTCCTAAGAGTTGAGGCCCTACTCATCATGGGATGGCCTATGAGGGGAGGTGTTTCCTTCTTTTTTTTCTATTTGGGGATGCAGAGAACTTGTAATATTTTCAGAATATCCATCATTTTTGCTAAAAGGGCATATTATTATAATTCATAGCACAACGCCATGAATAATGGGTTGTACAACAGTTACCTTTAGGAGGTTTGACAGTCGCGTCCCATTCCATAGACTGGTCCAATGAATGAGTACCAAAATCTGTGCTGCTTGCTGTGCCCTGGAGATAAGGAGAGAAGGTAAAGAGTGACATGATTTGTATACAATCGTTTTATCAGTTTGATACAATAGATGGCATCCTAGTTGACCCCTAGGCTACAGGGGCTACTCACCCACCCAGCCCCTGCGGCCCCATAGGCCTATTGAGGGGGCAGAAAAACCTCTCACAATTATACTGTTTTGAAATTGAAAAACGGTTCCAAGAGCTTAGAAATCAGAGATATGCAGAGAGAGATAGTGTATTTAGATATCCCATAAATATTGCATTGAAAAAATGAACTAAACACCTTCTATAGCATTTCAAATCTTGAGGTACATTCTGCAGTGATTACGATAGAACTCACTTTGCCCCTGTAGCAGGGGCAATTTGGCATGGTCGACACTAACGCCATCTACTGTATATTCTTGATAGAACTTTTGTAATTGATAGCTTAAGAAGGCCTAAAAAATTCCGTTAACATTTCACTCTCAGATTTTTAATGATTATCTGACTTGAAACTGTTAAATCTATGATGACTGGAATGTACATCATCATCGATTCTTATGGCAAGTACGTTTTGGGTCCCTGAAGTTCTCAACTCCCGAAAATTGACTACATACGCCTAATTCACAGTCGGTCTCGGGCTCGGTGTCAACGATGATCTCAGTGTTCTGTTCCATCTCTATCTCCTTGAGGTAGTTCTGTTCCTCCTGTGTGGCCTCGGCGAGCGCTGCTTCCTGCTCCGCTTCCAATTCCTCCTCCAACTTCTCCGCACTCTGTAACTCCTGGTGAGGGAATTGCATTTAAATGTGTTAACCATTTAATGATTGGATATTACATTAACCATTTAAAGGCCGCTGATGCAGGAGTGCATAATGCCTATTGGTCATCATGATACACCAATGAAGTGCGAGACTGCTCGCCAGCACTTCATTGGTGCATCATGCCGACCCCATAGGGTCGATACATAAACACCCGGAGGGTCAGCATGATGCTCCAATGAAGTGGTGGCGACAGTCTCGCCAGCACTTCATTGGTGCATCATGATGACCAATGGGCATGATGCATTAATGCATCAGCGGCCTTTAAAGGGTTAACCATTCGATGGTAGATACTGCATGGGAAGGATTAAGACCTGAGACATCAAAACTTTTTCCTGACTTATTCCTGACAAATCAAAAAGATTCCAGACAATTTACGATGTTTAATTCAGAGCATATTAGCAAGGTTGGAAGTGGATTGATGCTTTTAAAATTAGACTTGCAGATAAGTAACCATGTTCATGGTACAAGTATACTGGTTTACGAAGGAAAACATATTAAACATGACTATATATGACCCGCTGACCCCTCATATCACCAGAAGGACATTATAAAAACGTGATTTTTTAGAAACCCACTGATAATTTCTTTTTTATGAGAAGCAGCATGATGTGAAAACACATTACCTGATGTCTAATATTATTTTCTAAAGGGATGTGATTTACAAATTGTGTAGGAAGGCTTTCAATTTCCCAAAACACATATTTTATGGCACTAATGGACTACAGAGGTAACATCTGTAATGTTTGGGTAAAATGAATGTAGGGGGATTCAGGACATACTCCCCAGAAAATTTTGATATCCTATTTTCTTCAAACTGTGACAAGACATTTTTTGTTGTTGGAAAAGTAGCTTTGTGAATGGAAGAGGAGGGGGGGGGGGGTCTGGAGGGTATCCCCCAGAGGCTGAGGAAACTTTTGAATACTAGAGAACAAATGGTGTAATCTCACAAAATTTTGGTGAGGTTCTTTCCATTTTAGACAAAATTTTACTTATGTGACTCCTGTAATTTAGTTGGTCATGAACCTCCACACTAATGGAAAATACTGACTTTTTCCCAAATCCCAAAATTTCCTGATATTCATGGAAAATACTGACTTTTTCCTGACCCTGAAAAAATAATGGCTTTTCCTGACTTTGTCCTGACTGGTGGCAACCCTGTTTGATATATTTCCAGGGGGTCGGCATGCTGCACCAAGTTAAGTGGATCAAGCTCCTGGGTTAGAATTTCACTGTGATAATTTTAGTTCCAGTGAAAAAATTTGCCTTCACATAAATAACATATTTTTGCCCTTTGTTGTATAAAGAAAAAATGTTTAAGGTTAGGGCTATTTCACAGCCCTAAGATGTTATTGGTTTCTATGTTCAAAGGGCTAGACTCTATATGAAATTACATGTACATGCAAAAGTGGTATGCTACATGCAAATATAATATAACACTTCACATCCTGCATTATAGCTACAGTTTATACTATTATACATGTAAGTGGCCCTGAAGGGGTTAATGGTCACAGGTAAACAGTACAACCCACTCAACCCCTTGTGCAGCAAGCTGGAACCTCTCCTTCTTCCAATAAGCCAATGACATAATTACTACCTAATTAAGAGGATTATATCTGGTCCATCCAGATGTGTGAGCATGTACATGGCTATTTCTCTTAAGGCTAAACTCACCTTGAGACAATCTGTGCATTTTACTTTTTCATCCCAATACATGTATAACTTCCATCTAACAAAGGAGTTTTGTCATTATAATGACTAATGACTTAACCACATCCTGACATTTTAAAATCCTCCTGTAACATGACAAATACCTCTTTCAGATTTGAAATATTAAACTGGGTTTTGTCCTTAAAACTTTTAACGAAGCTACCTCAACCCCTAGATCCAGGTACCTTAGACTTGTCCAAGCTACTTGTCTCAGTCTAATCCTATGTGAACACTAAGGACTTTTATGTGGGCAAGTCTACCCATTTGGCCACATTCCATTGCATCGACTCCCCTTATGTGACTATGTTATTGGCTAGCCAATAACATAAAAACTTTAGGATAACAAGAAATGCGGTTGTGACCGCGTAAAAACCGCCTCCTGGCGTTTTTCATTTCTTGCATACAAGGGAATTTAGTTTGGGGATTCTGTATTGTGACACCTTATCACATGGGGGAAATGCAATCATCATAGCGCCTCCCGTCCGGCTTCGCGGGACCGCCGCTACGTGGCGTGGGGAGGCGCTAAAAAAAGAGATTATCCAGCTGACTTTTTTCCTAGGATCACACAAAAAAGGAGTGAATACGCGGTCACTGCTTGTACAAGCAGAACCATATAATTTACCTTTTCAAGCTGCTTCGTTAACTTTTCCTCCTGATCATCCCGATCCCTTTCATCGTCAGAACTAAAGTCGTCATCATCGGCCCCAGAGGTATCAGTTAAATGGACTCGTGGATGACTGCGGGTACGACTGCTCTTTGGTCTGACTGACAGTCGCTCATCCAGGGCTGGTGAAATTGCCCGCCCATAGTCGCTGACAGACTTGGCAATGTCGATCCTGTCCAGAGATTTTGACGGGCTAACCGTCCATGCAAACTTCTCGGGCTTGCTGTCGTCTTTGGCCTTCTCGGGAATGTTGATATTGCGGATGTTATTCTGTTGCTGGGCTGATAGGGGGAGATTTTCCTTCTCGTTATCCGGTAATTCTCCGGCATCATCTTCCAATTTCCCAGCGGCTGTCAGATCCGGCGGACCACTGAGGGAGCGAGTTAGGGACCTTCGCGGAGACGAGTCTTTGGCTGTGGCACCTTGGCTGGTGTTACTGGTACTGCCGGTGCTGGAGCGGTTCTTGACACGACCGCCACGTTGTACTGTCTCCCAGCCATCTTGATCTGCAAATGATAGAATAGACCCAAGTTATGTCATGTCATGGTTCAGCGATGGGTTTTGAATAAGCGCCTGTTCTGTATACCGAGGTAGCGGATTGTTCAATGGGCGCCGCCATTGCTGAAGCCTGTTCCCAGTGGTTATCACTGATAGCAGTTACCAGATGGGTACTACCTGCCCCCCGAAAGGACCGCAGTGAATAGATGGTGTTATTTCATTGGCTGATAATCAAATCAGCTAAGGTGGGAGGCGCTCATGCCTCGAAATCTATTCCGACCTAGCACGTTGTAGGCGGCACCGGCCTGTCTAGCTGGAGCTGGGTCACCAGCATGTGCCTTACACTGGTTTCAGGGGTCAGTTATGTAATACCTGCTGGGAATCCACTCTGTCCCAACCTACACACAAAAGTATTGTTATGACTAATTAAGTGGCACAGAGTGGCTTAAGAATATAATTACAAGTTCAAAGTTAGGTTTAGTGTCAGCTATTGAACAAGTAATCAATGGATAATTCATGACGAGTGTGTGTTAGTGAAGGATAATTACACGAGGCCATAGGCCGAGTGTAATTAGCCTTTGCTAACACACACGAGTCATGAATTATCCATTGACTACTTATTTTATACCACGAAACCAATAAATAATCAATAGAATACCAATAAATTCAAGTTGAAAACAAAAATTATTCCCCCTCCCCGGGACTCGAAGCCAGCCATAGTGTGTGTACACAGGTACATACACCTCGTCGCCCGGCAGCGGACAGCGACAGCGCCCGGCAGTCGTTGGTTTGGTTTGAACGCGTCCCGCAGTACCGTATATCCTCGTGTTAAGGCCTGGTCAATTTGCCACTTAGTAAGGAGGTTTATGTGGTAGGCAGTACCAATACAAGCCTGGGCTCATAGACGGGGAAATATGGTATGCATGTTTGCTTTGAATGCGTCTCGCGGTTATGGCAGTGGCACACAGCGAAAAATAGTGTTTGTACACGATTGGTACATACACCTCGTCGCCCGGCAGCAGACAGCGACAGCGCACACGGCGAAAAAAGATGCGCCCGGACCGGGACTCGACCCGCGTACCTCTAACGGCTGGGCTAATGGCCTTGAAAATTTCGTGGGTTTTAACATGTAACATATGACATGGAGGGACATGAGAGGCGTGCAAGTTATCCATGGATAACCGCACGGGGTGCGGGTTATCCATGGATAACCGCACGCCTTACAAAATTGATGTTACAGCCTACAGGGTGTGCAATATCGACAGGTATGTGCATGGGAATATCCACCAAAAAGCACTGAGTAACCCAGAAATCGTGGTATAACACTCATTACACCTCTAGGTGTGGTGTATTCACACCTACAGGTGTGGAGAGCCACCCATGTACAGAGTGGATTCTGACCCCTGAAGCTGCAAATCTCGTGAGAATGCATGTCAACGGTATTTCGCCAAAACTCTTAATACAAAGTGCAGCTTATACCGACTTAGCGGGATTAAATATCAGCCAATGAAATAATCCCAACTATTCACTGCAGGCCCCTAACTATTCACTGCGAACATCCTGACATGTTTTTCCAAACCATGATTTAAAGTTTGTAAGAAATTTCAATGTCCCTCTTCCCAGTGAACTTCGTTGCATTATGGTGGTAAGCTTACCATCATCGGTGGTTGGCAGGGGGTTGATCCCGGGTACGGATGGCACCGGGGAGGACCTTGATGCTGGTGCAGGCATCAGCACTGATGTTACCGGCGGTGATCCCTTCACTTTGTCAGCCCAACTGTTTCCAGCACTACAATTAACATAATGAACAATTTATCTTAATCAGGGATGCCACTCACTGACTGACAAAAACCAGGAAAACTGGACTTTGGACACCAGGAATTTAATGTGATTTAATACAGAAATCTTGGAATCAGAACCAGGAATTCCTGGTTAACCAGGAAAAGTGGCATCTCTGCTTAATACGTCTTTAATTTTTTTATTTATTAATTCATTAATTGAGTATATACCTTGGATGGTTTTTATGTTATAAATACATATTGTGGTGTAAATCTTACTTGGTGTCTTGCAGGGTGAAGTTGAGACTGCGGACCACAGTGGGGCTCGGTACAAGGTGCTCCTTAGTCTGCGCAGCGGGCTGCAAACCCTTACCTGGGGACGACTTACGCACTTCCCATGCCAGCGAGGTGGGTCTACAATGTAGTGAGTTAAAATGTGTCAAAAGCTATTTTGATAGCTAAGGTCATATTCACGGTGAGAAAACATTGCATCTCGATTGATGGATGAATGTCTGTGCCGACACATATATGCACCAGTTACATGGAGATGACGCTAAGACCCTTTTATAATTTAAGGTGGGCTAGGGCAGTCTGCCTAGAACTAGTTGTATGGTTGAACAAAACTGAAGACCCTATAATGCAAACCTGACGATATATCGTCGCCTTAGTGTACAAAGGTTGTAACTGCGTTTTTTTTTCTTGACCTTCAGGACTTACTTTTGTCCTTCCTCTGCGTTATCATACGCCTCCAGGATCTGTACGCGCTCTATCAAAGACTTGAAGTCATTGGTGCACTGCTCTAGCATCATTATCACCTCCTAGAAGAGGGAAATTTAATTTGATTAATACTTAAGACAGCTGAAAAATACAATAATCGGTAACAACTATTTGCCTTCTCTTTAAAAACTTTGGATGAGATTTTCAGTTATATATGAACCGATTTCACTAACATTTCGCAAAGAACTCTTCAATGTAATATCGGTCTGATTCTCACCATGAAGTAGCACAAAGGAAAGTGTGTATTTTTTTCGGCATTTTTTTTTTTTTTCAAAATGGCCAAAAGATTCTGCCTCTAGAATCCCCTAAAACTCTGTCCTTGAGTTACTTATGACTAGAATTCATAATCAAATGTATGTATTGTGCACACCAACCTTGCACTCAACGACACTCTCGTCCGTCTCACATGTCTGGTAAATCTCATCAACAGCTCTGCGTAAGTTCTCAAACAAGAAGGCCCAGTAGCGAGCCCTCAAATCACCACGCTTTCCGCTGCCACTGCTGGAGAGGCTTCTGTCTGCCTTTTTCCCCGGAGGCGGTGTGTTCTCCCGGTCGGACACACTTTTAGTCTGTCTGCCTGATGACCCAGACCGCGGCCCTCCATGAGAGCGCCGGCCAGGGGAGCGGGGTGCGCTGTAAGTCGATTTACCTACAAGGGAGAGGTAAAATGCGATATTTTTTTTACCATATCTATCTGGCGGAAGCTGCATTTTTATGATTTTCTGACATGAACATAATTTATTTTTTCAAGTATCCAAAACAATTGCCTTATTGTATAATCAAACAAATTCGTCTTCGTGATACCTGAGGGTTGTACTTCCAAATCCCGTTTCAAACACTTTACCGTATTCGTTCTAATAAGCGCACATGCTCTAATAAGCGCACACCCCACCTATTGGGACCTAAACTTATGCAAATACAGTGCAATAACAGAGGTTTTGTGGGCAAAAACATCGATTTTGAGGACAAAAGCATCATTTTTGAGGGCAAAAACAACAATTTTTAGGCTTTAAGGGGTACGCTTATTAGAATTAATTTTGTATTGATGTTTTGGGAATCTAACAATTAAATTTCCGCACATGTGCGCTTATTAAAAACGAATACGGTATGTTTTACTATTGAAGTGTGGGATGCAATGTGAATTCAATAAAGATTTTCAAAGACAGTATTCCAGGTCTTGACATCAGTGTGCTATTCTTATTGTTCAGGGATGCCACTCACTGATCCCCAAAAATTCGAAAATCCTCCTAATTTTGTCAATTTATAATAGGAAATACCTATAGGAATAAAAATCAAAAATTCGGAATTCCTAAAAAGTTGGGTAAAGTAGCATCTCTTAAATTGCCAGATGTGTGCAGAGAAAATGTACTCACGTGACCCGCCCTGATCATCCTGATCCACTGGGACATTCCACTGGATGAGGTTACGAGCCGAGCGTCCCTCCTCCTGCACAATCTTACGCACAGTGTCATAACTACCTTGGCGCTGGAAGTTAATCTGTCGTGAACAATGTAAAAAATAGGAGTGTAAAGAGTTGGACTATGAAAGTAGATTATTGTAAATGTGAGTATCGTAATTTCCCGCGTATAAGGCGCAGCTCGCATATAAGGCGCCCCCCAACTCACAGGGGGGGCTGTTTCGCATAGAAGGCGCCCCCCTGAGGGGAGATTTTTGTCAGTTTAGTACTGTTCTATAGTAAAAATACCCCCCCCCTATAAGGCGCACCCCAAACTCAAGGCAATTTACCTCCCACGTAAAAGACTCAGCAGCATTTTGTTTGGCATAGAAGACGGGCCTTATACGCAGCAGATTACGGTACATGTCATGTCTCAATATATCGGTCTTCAAAAAGTCGGCTGCTTCACTTACCAGCCACTAATCTCTCTGAATAGACTGAATTATAACGTCTGAATTCTATTGTAATCTTGATTCAAAGAACCAGTCGATTCAAGAACCAATCAATCTTTATTTGAAACGGAGGTGGCTGGTTAAGTGAGACATGACTGTAATGGCTGGTCATGGATGTGAGAATGGGCTTGTAGTGGTTGTCACTGAAAAGTCAGAAATCATCCTTATTTTTTTAATTCCCAATAGGCAATACCGAAAGGAAATAAAGCCAAAAATTCGAAATTCCTGAAAAGTCAGGAAATGTGGTATCTCTGTTGTGAGAATGGGCTGGTAGTGGATGAGAATGGGCTGGTAGTGGATGTGAGAATGGGATTGTGAGAAGTGTGAGAATGGGCTGGTAGTGGGTGTGAGAATGGGCTGATAGTGGGTGTGAGAATGGGCTGATAGTGGGTGTGAGAATGGGCTGGTAGTGGGTGTGAGAATGGACTGGTAGTGGGGGTGAGAATGGGCTGGTAGTGGGGGTGAGAATGGGCTGGTAGTGGGGGTGAGAATGGGCTGGTAGTGGGGGTGAGAATGGGCTGGTAGTGGGGGTGAGAAGGGGCTGGTAGTGGGGGTGAGAATGGGCTGATAGTGGATGTGAGAATGGGCTGGTAGTGGGTGTGAGAATGGGCTGGTAGTGGGTGTGAGAATGGGCTGGTAGTGGGTGTGAGAATGGGCTGGTAGTGGGTGTGAGAATGGGCTGTTAGTGGGTGTGAGAATGGGCTGGTAGTGGATGTGAGAATAAGCTGGTAGTGGGGGTGAGAAGGGGCTGATAGTGGGTGTGAGAATGGGCTGGTAGTGGGTGTGAGAATGGGCTGATAGTGGGTGTGAGAATGGGCTGGTAGTGGGTGTGAGAATGGGCTGGTAGTGGGTGTGAGAATGGGCTGGTAGTGTATGTGAGAATGGGCTGGTAGTGGGTGTGAGAATGGGCTGGTAGTGTATGTTAGAATGGGCTGGTAGTGTATGTGAGAATGGGCTGGTAGTGGGGGTAAGAATGGGCTGGTAGTGAGGGTGAGAATGGGCTGGTAGTGAGGGTGAGAATGGGCTGATAGTGGGTGTGAGAATGGGCTGGTAGTGGGTGTGAGAATGGGCTGGTAGTGAGGGTGAGAAGGGGCTGATAGTGGGAGTGAGAAGGGCTGATAGTGGGGGTGAGAATGGGCTGGCAGTGGATGTGAGAATGGGCTGGTAGTGGGTGTGAGAATGGAATGGTAGTGGGGGTGAGAATGGGCTGGTAGTGAGGGTGAGAAGGGGCTGATAGTGGGGGTGAGAAGGGGCTGATAGTTGGGGGTGAGAAGGGGCTGGTAGTGGGGGTGAGAAGGGGCTGGTAGTGGGGGTGAGAAGGGGCTGATAGTGGGGGTGAGAAGGGGCTGGTAGTGGGGGTGAGAAGGGGCTGATAGTGGGGTGAGAATGGGCTGGTAGTGAGGGTGAGAATGGGCTGGTAGTGGGGGTGAGAAGGGACTGGTAGTGGGGGTGAGAAGGGGCTGATAGTGGGGGTGAGAATGGGCTGGTATTGGGGGTGAGAAGGGGCTGATAGTGGGGGTGAGAATGGGCTGGTAGTGGATGTGAGAATGGACTGGTAGTGGATGTGAGAATGGACTGGTAGTGGATGTGAGAATGGACTGGTAGTGGGGGTGAGAAGGGGCTGGTAGTAGGGGTGAGAAGGGGCTGGTAGTGGATGTGAGAATGGACTGGTAGTGGATGTGAGAATGGACTGGTAGTGGGGGTGAGAATGGGCTGGTAGTGGATGTGAGAATGGACTGGTAGTGGATGTGAGAATGGACTGGTAGTGGGGGTGAGAAGGGGCTGGTAGTGGGGGTGAGAAGGGGCTGGTAGTGAGGGTGAGAATGGGCTGGTAGTGGGGGTGAGAAGGGGCTGATAGTGGGGGTGAGAATGGGCTGGTAGTGGATGTGAGAATGGACTGGTAGTGGATGTGAGAATGTACTGGTAGTGGGGGTGAGAAGGGGCTGGTAGTTGGGGTGAAAAGGGGCTGGTAGTGGGGGTGAAAAGGGGCTGGTAGTGGGAGTGAGAGAATGGGCTGGTATTTGTTGTACAAATGGGCGGGTAGTCAAACTAGAAATCGAAGAACCTGGAAGTAAGAATGGCCTGGTAGCGATGCAGGTGGGGTTCGGCAGGAGTTGGTGTAGCCAATTCAATCCCTGAGGCTGAAGGCTCTTCAGGTTTTAGAGTTTTGGAAATAAATTACCAGCAATTAAGGTGGGTCAGATTTGAATTTTTTTTTTTGTCATAACTATTTAATACAGATATGAAACCTCACATGGTAAATGGTCTCATATCCTTATTTATTACGAATTTTTTTTTTAACTCCATAACATGGCATTCTGGGTAAAGTTCTCATTTTTCGGAAAAGAGAAGGGTAAATTTTCTATTATTTCATAACAAAAACAAATAAAATTCATATATTCAACCACTAGATTTTTCTTAAACTTTTTAAAAATATTTTTCAGATAATTTGCCTTCAGATAAAAGTACTTTTGATATAGGGTCCCACGCATAATTTTGGAGTTTTGGCCATTTGAAATAAAAAAGTTTTGAAAAAACTGACAAAAATCCATATTCAAAGCACTGCATGATGGGTAAAATGTACACATACTTGGCATAAAATTGCTCTATTATATGCCCGCAGTCATTGTGAATAGCCTACCACTTCTATAGCATTGTATTGGTATTGTATGTGCTATAATATTAAGGTGCAAAAGAATTTGAGAAAATGATGAGAAAAATCTGGATGTTAATATGCCAAAATTTAAAATGGTCATAAAATAAACAATTTTGATTAGAATCCCTCAAAAATCTTTGTAGACATTAAGGGTATATGTAGGTATGTGCCTACCAAAAATGATCTCATTCTGATAAAGCTAACCTATATGTGCAGGGACATGCACAGTAGGCTCAAATCCAATAGTAGCGACCCACCTTAAAACAGAGACTAAGTAATCTATTATTTCCTTAGCAAGCCACAAACTTAGGGTGTCTTATACAAGAAGTGGGGCTTAATTTTGACAAGGCATGGCGACATGACAGGCACCTCTTACAATTATCATGTGCCTTTGAAAATATGTTCAAGGCAGAAGGAATTATTAGGTTCCTGGGATGTCTTTATGAACACGTATTGAAACCAAGTAAAACGAATTAAACAAAAAAACAACAGGGGACTTGGGCATTTCTAAAAATTGACAGTGTATATCCATAATGGACAAAGATTAGAACTGAAAACATCTTTTTTTTTTAGTCTGAAATTGTGGTTTCAGTTCTTCTTTTCCAGTACTGATACCTAAAATTGTACCCATACCTAATGGCATATCATGAGATTTGATTTGCATTACCATCATAAATAATTATTGATAAATCCCTACGCACAGGGGCTCTGGTCGTTTGGATGGGGGGGGGGGAACCCACGTTTGAATGTCCTCATGTCACTCACTCAATGGCCATGCCCTATGTCACCTCTAAGGATCTATCATGTACTATGTCACATATAAGAAACTATGTTAATAAAGCACTTATCTGTCCTATGGCTATGCCATGACCATGGAAATTTGCCATGACACTTTTTTCTTTCTTTTTGCATCATGATCATGCCACTTAGTCTATTACTATAGTATACTATGAATTCGTGCGGACGGTAACCACGTAAGGTAGCGATTCTCCAAGGTAACGTGACACGTGTACACATACCGCACCATTTTCCCCGGGGGACAGAATTTTATGCTTCAGTGCTATGAGCACCATTCAAAGTCTAAATTCTTAAAAAAAATCTAGCATTTACAGCCTTCTTATCTACAGGGTAGAATTAAATTGCATAGAAAATTCTTATCCCGGTAGAAATAAGAATTTATTGCAGCCTAAATTGCCGTAATATGCAATCAAAATCTAAGCAGGGCTCCAGTGTAGTCTGTAGACATTTTACTATGTTACAAAACCGGGAGCGCTGAGCGCAGAGCACAACTTTGTCCTCGGCATCCAGTGTGCCTACGTCGGCACGTTACCAAGGTTACCGGACTTTCCGTCTCAATGAATGGTATAAACAGTGAGTCAGTACTGACAGTAGTGAGTCTAGTCTATTCTAAGGATTAACCTTTTCCATGTAGCATGCTATAGTTACTAGTATAGATGCCCATCAATCATGTCACGTGTCGATTTTATTAAATGGCCGTGTCACCTTGCCAAATTTAATGGTTCAGACCCACAAGGCTGGTGTCTAGAACTTGATTCAACAAGCGTGGCACTTAGTAGTTAGAGTGATTCAAGTCATTCAAAGTGTCTCTGGCAGTGAATGAACCAACGTGTGTTCTGTCTGAACAGGGCTCTTCACTGGGCGATAATGGGAGAAATTAAGCTACTTTGTGTTTGTTTATGTTTTACTTTGGCGACTAATTGACAGCCTGGATTCTAAGGTGGATTGGATATTATGACAGAAAGACAGGACTGGATATTGGTTTTGATTTTAAAGTGTCATATTAATGAAGGAAGCATAAATAAATCCAACTTGTTGAAAATGGAACGCTGAGGTACCTTGCTGTGACCGTGCTGTGAGGAATGGGTCATTTTCCCTCGGTTTTGTTGTGAAGATCGCTGCGATACTTCTCCACTACCCGAGCGAGTGCGAAGGGCAGAGTTCTGCCTCCGTTTTCGAGACTCGCTCATACTGATATAGTGATCTGTTATCTCCTAAACTTTGCCCTGGTATGTGTCACCGTGTACAGAAATATACATGAGTGGCGGCAGGCTCTGGCGAATGACAACAAAAATCTGTCAATCTTCAGCCAAGCGTCTGTAAGACGTCATCTCTGATTGGCGCGTTTCCCTTGAAGGTGGGACGAGCAATTTGATTGGAAGGTTTCGGTCGGGCCTTTTTCCCGCCACTGTGGAGGAACGCTGGATGAGCAGCATGGGTAACATGAGCACGTGGATGGGACATTCCTGGGGGCATTCCAATTTCCTACATAGTACTTCATTATTACTTAGATCTACAGACCTGTACTCGATCAATCAAGAGAGACGAGACATTCATTGCCAGGTTGTCGTGGTCGCTTGGCTTAGTAGGGGGGGGGGTATTTTGAGTAACAACACAAATACTAAGAGGTACAAAAATGATAGACCACTTTTTGGAAAGATCTCTCCGCTGATTTTAAGCAAATATGCCAGTGCTCACAATACAATTTTTATTTATTTGGCTTAGGCCATTTTATTATAAGACCCTGGATTACAGAATTTCGGCGGCCAGGGCCCTGTTTTTCCTTAATTTGAAATGTATTGAAATGATAAAAAAAATCTGACATATGGACGTCCGTATATCACATATGGACGTCTGTATATTACATACGGACGTCTGTATGTCATTTTTAGGATACCACCTGGTACCCCCCCCCCCCCCGTAAAAAAAGAAATGCCACCTCCCATGGAATATAAATTGTATTCCATGCATACATTCAGTAATGCCCCACTCCTAGCCCTCCCTGAAATGAAGTTTTTAAGCTCTTGCGTATAAGACGCGTCTTCTACACCAAACAAAAGGCTGGTGCTTCTTACAGCATTCTCTCAAGTTGGGGGTGCATCTTATACAAGGTTTTTTTGGGGGTTTTTTTACTAAGAAAAGTACTATAAATCTTACAAAATTCAGTCTTCAGAGGTGCGTCTTATACATGAAACAGCCATTGGCAAGTAAGGGGTATGCTTATTCGTGCACTGTGTCTTCTATGCAAGATAACGGGAGATCCCATTACATACAAATGTACTAACGCGGTCCTATTATCATACCTATCAATGATATCAGAAAGACATTTGGTTTCAGCAAAATCAGGTTAGGCCTATCAGTTACCTAATGGTGGATGAGATGAAATGAATGGATGAATATTGTAAATAAAATTATTTATAAGTTTATAAACTATGTGAATCATTTGGAGTACACTGATAAAAATAGAGTCTAATATCTTAGTCAGTAGTGACTAACGTAAGATAGTCAAATGATAGTGCGATTTTTGGCTATCTCTCTATAGTAACCTGTGACTAACTGAAGTTAGTCATATAGTCAACACATAGTCATGCCTTAAAATCTATTGAAATAGTCCTTAGCCAGATGACTATCATTCTGTTGCCAAGCAACATTTAGTTAGTAAATATGACTAATATGTACAGTCAGTACTGACTATACCTGTGTAGTGTTCTACCCCTCGAGGTTTAATCGAATCTTTTGATAAACAACGAAGAAAAACTATTCAGGTTCCAGTTAAAACTTTATTGTCTAATAACACATAGGCATCAGCCGTTCTCGATCACAGTTACAGGTGGTAGAGTTTGAACTCTGTAGCACGTTCGACACTAGGCCTTCTAGTGTCTGCAGTTGATATTCCACATTTACCTTCTCTGTGCAACAGCACAGAGAAGTATCATAATATGGTAGCCGGGCAGCCGCCAACCATCGCTCACGGGGCTGGACTGACCCTGAGGAAGGCCGTACAACGGCCTTATATACACCAGAGTTTAGGGCCACGTGACCAGGTGGTGACGTGGCGCTGGACTCCAGCGCCCCCAGGCGTCGGGTAATAGAGGTGTTCTCGACGTCGCCCACGAGGACCACGAAGGTACCTCAAAGACGACGCGGGACCACCACACCTGCAAGCAGACATTCACCCAATCAAAGATGGCTGCCATATGCCTTCCTATTGATGAACAGTTTGAACCCAAAATAACTATTGTTATACTGCAATGGACACAAATATCACAACAAATAGATTACTTACCTACCCTTAATGGCCAGACATATTGAGTTTCCTTGGATGGACAGGTTAAGATGATGATTTGGCCTGATTATAATTGTCTCCTCTTAGGCCAGGCAACCATACATATGTGCTCTTTCTGGATGAAATTATTTTTTGTGCACAGAAACCTATGACATCACATCATCAATCTGTGAGCTCTACATATAGTCAGAATGACTATCTTTCTGACTAATATGTGACTAAGGTATATAGTCATCTGACTATGGGGCTCAGAATATGTGGGTATAGTTACTACTGACTATAGGTTTTATCATCAGTGTAGTAACGCTTGAGTAGAAGTGTTCTTTTAGTGTATAATTTGCTTTAGGCTGGTTGCATCTTTCAATGGCTCTGTATAATGCACTAAATAATGCAACCTATATATATTTATCAACGGGGGGATGGTGGGTTTGGATGCGCAAATTTTTTTTTATCCTCCTCCTATTTTGTGCTCCCCTTTAAATAAGGAAGTGGTCATTATTTATCAATAGGGGGGGATGGTGGGTTTGAGGGGGGGGCGTAAAAATTTCAGACCCCTCCCGAGGGGGGGGCTAACAAAATTTTGACCCCTCTTGAGGGGGGGGCTAAAAGAATTTACCCTCTTTTGAGCAAAAAAGCCCGCGCGCTACTATAGCTCAAAGAGGGGCGCGGAAATTCTCCGCGCCTCCAGTTTGGGGAGGGGCGCAAAAAATGTTGACTGTCGTCGAGGGGGGGGGCGTAAAAAAATTTCCGACCTACCGACGAAATGGTATTCTGCTATCACTTCCTTCGAAGGTTGACCAAAAAACGGCCCTTCGATAGGGGAATTTTCCTGCAAAGGACTGTTGCCAACAGAGGCTGCTACCTCTGCTCCTGGGCCCAGACTCCTATGGCCTCCAGCAATTTGTCCCCAATTTCAACCTTTCTAACAAGTTTATCATTCGGAGCTCTCTCATGTTTTGCAGTGGTCTGACTATCAAACCACTCAAACAGAGTCTTTTGTTCCTCAACGGGAGGGGGGGGAGGGTTGTTGGGGGTGAGGGGGGGACAAAAATATTTCAATATTTTTGCCCCTTTTGAGTGAAAAAGCCTGCGTGCCACTAAAGAATAAAAGGGGGAACATAAAGATTTCAGACCCCTCCGAGGCAGTGGCGGATTTAGAGCGCCCCCCCTTTTTTTCCCCAGTACTTAAGAGTTTACCTACATATTTTGGACCCCAATATTTGCCTAAAAATAGGGGGTGCGCCCCCTCCTTTTGGGCCACGCCCCCTCCTTTTCCAAATCCTGGATCCGCCACTGAACAGTGAGTTGGGCGACGCCAATAACCCAGGGAGACCCTGGGCCAATAACAGTAGGTCTATATCATAATGGAAATAGTAGCAAGTAAAAATCTAATTTGAATCAAGTTCACACTAGGTATCTCCCCAGTCTATGGTCAGCATATTTATCTGAGGGCTACACATTTTCTTTTTGATTTCAAGCCATGATAGGATTATCATAATTATTGTATAACTGATGAAGGTGCCATTTATATTTAGGCCTATTCATTCTAATAAGCGCACATGTGCGGAAAATTAGCTGTTCAAAAATTTATTAGAAGTATTATTTCTAATAAGCGCAACCCCAAAAGGCTGAAATCGTTGTTTTTACCCTAAAAATCTTAACATTTACACTTCATTTGACTGTTTTAACACCAGTGTTGAGCCCAAAAAGAGGTGGGTGCCCTTATTAGAGCAGGTGCACTTATTAGAATGAATACGGATTAGGAATACATACGCATTCCTTCAGTATGACACCATTGTGTTGGGAAGGGGGATGGGAGGGGGTGGACTAAACCACTGTGGTCGAGGACGGTTACTAGCTGTATGGTATGACTTGTCAATGACTTAGCAATGGCCTAGTAATGAGCTGTAACTTGGTTATGACTTGCCTATGATGTGTCTACCACTCTGTTACAACTTGGCTATTACTTGCCTATGACTTGCCATATTTGTACTTTGGTCGTACAACGGTTGCACCCATGGTAATTCCTTGATCACACTGTGGTGATACCAGGGCCATACCATGGTCGTACATAGGTTATACTCTGAGAGTACCAGTGTTATACCATTGGACATCATATTGTCATACCAGGGTCGTATCAGGAATGTGCTATGGTCAAACCATGGTAGTGAAGTCTTGGTCATACCAGGGTTGTACTTCGTTCATACCATATAGTTGCAGGAGGGTCATATAAGGGTTGTACCTTGGTCATACCTGAGTCAGAGGTGTCAGTTGGGTGTTGGTCCCATCTCTGAACACGGTAGGGCCCTTGAACACTTCACAATTAGAAGCATTTCTCAGCATATGAATTACAATAAAGTCAAAATTTGAGGGGTCTCTGAACCTCTGAAAATAGATGAACGTCTGAAGGTCTGACATCTCTGCTGAGTTAAACTGAGTTCAGACCACAGTCATACAATGGTCATAGAATACCATGGTCTTACTAGGGTTGTACCATGGTGATGTATTATGGTCATAGCAAGGGCCTACTGTGGTCATACCATAACCAGGATTGTACTATGGTTATACTAATATTAATGTTATACCAGAGTCTTACCATGGCCAAACCAGGGTTGTGCCATGGTCATACCAGGGTTGTGCCGTGGTCATACCAGGGTTGTGCCGTGGTCATACCAGGGTTGTGCCGTGGCCATACCAGGGTTGTGCAGTGGCCAAACCAGGGTTGTGCCGTGGTCATACCAGGGTTGTACCGTGGTCATACCAGGGTTGTACCGTGGTCATACCAGGGTTGTACCGTGGTCATACCAGGGTTGTACCATGGTCATACCAGAGTTGTACCATGGTCATACCAGGGTTGTGCCACAGTCATACCAGGGTTGTGCCATGGTCATACCAGGGTTGTACCATGGTCATACCAGGGTTGTACCACGGTCATACCAGGGTTGTACCACGGTCCTGCCAGGGTTGTACCACGGTCATACCAGGGTTGCACCATGGTCATACCAGGGTTTACCACGGTCATACCAGGGTTGTACCATGGTCATACCAGGGTTGTACCACAGTCATACCAGGGTTGGACCACGGTCATACCAGGGTTGTACCATGGTCATACCAGGGTTATACTGTGGTCATACCAGGGTTGTACCATGGTCATACCAGGTTTGTACCATGGTCATACCAGTGTTGTACCATGGTCATACCAGGGTTGTACCATGGTCATACCAGGGTATGGTCATACCAGGGTTGTACCACGGTCATACCAGGGTTGTACCATGGTCATACCAGGGTATGGTCATACCAGGGTTGTACCACGGTCATACCAGGGTTGTACCACGGTCATACCAGGGTTGTACCACGGTCATACCAGGGTTATACCATGGTCATACCAGGGTTGTACCACGGTCATACCAGGGTTGTACCACGGTCATACCAGGGTTGTACCACGGTCATACCAGGGTTGTACCACGGTCATACCAGGGTTGTACCACGGTCATACCAGGGTTGTACCACGGTCATACCAGGGTTGTACCACGGTCATACCAGGGTTGTACCACGGTCATACCAGGGTTGTACCACGGTCATACCAGGGTTGTACCACGGTCATACCAGGGTTATACCACGATCATACCAGGGTTATACCACGGTCATACCAGGGTTATACCACGGTCATACCAGGGTTGTACCATGATCATACCAGGGTTATACCATGGTCATAACAGGGTTGTACCACGGTCATACCAGTGTTGTACAGTAGTTGTACAATGTTCATACCAGGGTTTGCCAGGGTCGTACCATGGTCATACCAGGGTTTACCATGGTGGTCATACCAGGATTTACCATGGTTGTACCATTATACCAGTCTCATACTAGGCTTGTACCATATGGCAATGCCATGGTCGTATGAACCCATAGACTATGGATTTGGCACTTTTGGTCCCTCATATAATATGTAATAAGTATCCCTCATGATAATGAAAATACAAGTTACTGAAGACCCAATGATTACATGAAAGGATAACTACAAAAGGACCAAATTTCAAGATTGTCAGAGAGGTTGTATAAATAAACCTGGGTCAATGGGGAAATAGTGATATGGGTACCATCAACTGTCACAACAACTCTCGTCCAGTTTGCAGTCAGGACCATAAAGAAAAATAAAATTGTAGGATAGCTCATTGAGCAAAACATTTTCTTCTCCTTATACCAAAAAGGCCATTTCTCTTTGTTTTGAGAATTCTCAACAAAGACATTTTTATTCACTTTCAAAACTCATGACATAGACATTTATTTTCACTTGCAATTTCCTAGACTAGTAATAGTAATTTTAAAATTCTTTTTTTTTTGCAATAAGCTATTCATCAATTTTACATCATTTTCTGGGCTCTATAGCGCCAGTAGTCCTGTGGTCCTTGTGTTAGGGCATGTTCAGCAAGTCTTTGTGCCTCCTCTGGACTGAACCCGACTAAGGCGGTACCGACCGTCTGTATCCCACGCACCTTAGCAAGCTTCGCTACATGCCGCTCCACAGTCAAAGGCTTCACATGATAATACTCGCCAAAAGAGCACAAGAGATCCCCAGGGAGTTCTTCAGCCAGTTTCTCCCCTTCCGAACGACAGATCCCTTGAACGTTACATGCGATCTCAACTTTGCCCTCGTGCGCGAACGCCATGGATTGGACCCCTGGTAGACCGCCAGGGGAGGTGGCTCTGATGCTGGCGGCGATAGACTGACCAAAACTAACGTCCTGCGTGTCTATCGTGACATTACAGTTCATGATATAGGGTATGGCACCAATACCTGTGTCCATGTGTTATAAAAAGAGGATAAAGAGGTTGTTTATTTCATAATGGTCATTTCAAAGGCCACACCTAGGCATTGATAAATTATGCGTTATTTTCAAATGTATCAACTGAATGAAAAGAACTGTAAGGAATTTGATCCCCATGAAAAATGCTCTCTCACTTTCTCAATTTATTAGAATGCAAGAGGGTCATAAAACGTTTCATCTTTTAAGCAAAAACACATGGACATTACTAAACATAGGCTGCATATATTTGAGGTTCAGCTTTGCGAACCCTTTCTGTAAATCAAAGGGGAAGGCCAGAGGCTCTCCATTTTATCTGTCATGTTCCTTTTAAGACATTCTAAAACTTTTTCATTTTCATTCTTATAATTGTTGAAATCTTCACCTGTGAGTCCATATCTGGGGGTTGGGTCTGCACCCACGTCAGCTTTGATACCTTCATAACGACTCTTGTGTTGTCCCTCATACCATCTGACGGCTTTACGCCTTTCGACAAGCCCACGCCTTAAAGGCAGGTCAGCAGACCCGAAGAGGAATGCTGATGTCCCTCCGATGGAACTTGTTAGTCTTTTGGCAATGTCTGTGAATAGAAATCAAAATTTGAGGTGGAAAGGCCTACAATTTATTTCTAGAGGCAAGGAATCGTATTATGTATTTAGTATAAAGTTCCAAATTTTTTTCAAAACCAAAATCCGTAGACCAACTTATTTTTTCGGTGTGGCCTTACTGTGTTATCTCCCATTTAATGTCAAACCATGATACTCTGACTTAAGGCTTGTAATATATCACTGAGGGTTTGGTCATCCCACTATTGCGACCGAAAAACATTTTTTTGGTGTTTGCAATAAGGACGATTGAACTTGAACTTGACACAGCAGTGACAGTATCTATAGATGAACGAATCTATGAGATGAATCTGAAGTCTTTGATACATGCCTTACCTGTGGCTATTTGTCCACATTCGTCGAGGCTAACATCAGCAGACAGGGGGTGAATGGGCACAAGATCGACCGCGCCGAGACGCGGGTGTCCCCCGCTGTGTGCACTCAGGTCTACCAAGCTGTATGCAGTCTGACACGCCTCAAACACGCTCTCACCTGACATATTGAAAACGAAACATTTATTCTTCGGTTGAAGTATTGGAAAAATTTGTATGTGTGTTTTATCAACGGATAATACAATATGCCTGACGTTATAAGTGAAAAAGAGATCTAAAGAAAAAATAGATTGATTTCAGAATTTACATGCATATGCTGCCCATATCTGTCATACATATCAGAATATTGTGGATAAGTAATTATTATCAGTACAGATAAGGAAAACTTATAGGCTGACTTTTACTTTTCCTAGGGAATCAACATAATTTAATGCAAAATCCCCAAAGATATCTACCGTAATCTCCCATGTATATGACGCGTCTTATACAAGAGGTTTTAGTTCTTTCTGGATCCACAAGGGGGAGATCAAGACTTTCATTTTGATATCTTACACTCCCATATAACCTCATCAGCTGGATATGGGGTCCAGGGGGGTCCATGCAACACATAGGTTTTTGAATTTTCAAAATCCATTCAATAGAAGAAAAGTTATGAATTTTTTAAAATTTCTGGTCAAATCTCTAAATTCTATGTGCGCCTTATAGGCGGGCTGCGCCTTATACGCGGGAGATTACGGTAGGAATCTCTGCTGTGCCAATGCAGTGTTGGCGAGTCTAGGATAATCTATTCACCAGAAGTGAATTGGTGCATCATGCAAATTCTTTGGGGGTGCATCAATCTTGTAGGGTCAGCATGAGGCAAAAAAAAAAATTGTTTGTTTCAGGTAACCCGACTTTACCTAGCAAAACAGGTCCGACCCTAAGGTTTTTTCTTCATTTTTTGTAGAAATTACACAATTTATGGTGTCATTTGAGTCAATTTCAGTCGTCCGTGAGTCACCACGACCAGTTGAGAGTCACTGCATCTCACTGTAGCAGTTAAAAAAAAAAAATTGCAAAATAATAAAAAAAAAATCCGACCTTCCCTACCTAATTCTTTTCATGATGTGTCAGACCTGGAACATACAACTTTTTTGGGGGCCTGATGCATGAATGTAGGCATATCATGTTCCCGTAAATTCTCTCATATAAGCTGTGGGTTATAGGAGAACCAGTTCCTTATTGCAGCTTACAGGTCCCAACGTCAAGGTGTGGCTTAGGGAGTGGTCATTATTTATCAACAGGGGGGTGGTGGGTTTGAGGGGGGGGCGTAAAATTTTCAGACCCCTCCCAAGGGGGGGGGGGCTGAAAAAATGTTGACCCCTCTTGAGGGGGGGCTGAAAAAATTCACCCTCTTTTTGCGCTACTATAGATCAAAAGAGTGGCACGAAAACTCTCCGCACCTCCGGCACAGGGGGGGGGCGCAAAGAATTTTGACTGCCGTCGAGGGGGGGTGGGCGTAAAAAGTTTTCGTGCATCCCACCACTCCCCCTCCTGTTGATAAATAATGACCACTCCCTTATACCTGGGTATTTAACCTAATAGGACAGTATAAAAAGTTCACTTTTCAAGCCTTGTGTGCGGCTTACAGTTTCTCCTATTAAACCCCGGGGGTGCAGCTTATACGAGAGAATCTCTGGTACTCATCAGGGCTCCATACATACATCGATGACCAAGGGGTATTGTGCATTAATGTATCATGCCCATTTTGATGATGCATTCTTGCATCACAAGGCAATAACTCACCAGGGCTGCATTAATGCATCATGCCGACCCTATAGGGTTGATACACTCCCTGATGCAACAATAAGACACTGAAGTGGTGGCGAGTCCGGGTGGCGAGTACTGTATTGGACTCAGTATGGAGGCCTAGTGGAGCCACCATCTTGAATTTCGCTGGTTGAGCTAAAACCCACTGATAAGACATATCATGATGTTTACCTTGTCCCTGGTTAACACCCACTTTCAGGGACATGCTGGTCCCATCTTATCAGTTCTTATCAGTGTGTGTCGTCGGAACCAGCTCCAGACCAGCTAGTGGCCAATACTTCATTAATGCGTCATGCCAACAAATAGACATGATGCACTCCTGCATTAGGGAGCATTCATTATTTATGGCGGGGGTGGGGGTGAGCATTTGGCGAAAGAGAATAGGTCAAAAATAAAAGGCCCCCCCCCTAAAGAATACGTCCAAAATTTTTGGCCCCCCCCTCAAGAATAGGTTGAAAATAAATGGCCCCCCCCTCAAGAATAGGTTGAAAATAAAGCGCCCCCCCCCCAATGACGATCATCCATGAATATTCTTTTATTTAACATAAATGCCAAAACCATATGCCTATACATTGTGTGATACATATAATTATACCTCTCTTGAGAGTAGTACTTTAACATTTTAATGATTAGCATTGACTATAGTCAACATCGTCGCGGGTCGAGCATCGACTATAGTCGACACCATGTAGGCCTCCTTATATAGGAATCGTGCAGGGACTGTGAATACCATATTCATTTTAATAACCGCACCGGTGCTGAAAATAAATCATTAGATGGTCGAAACCTTAATACAAAAATCATTTTCAAAAGGCACACCCCTAAAGTCTAAAAACCATTTGCTCTAAAAAACTTTACTTTTACAGCAGCATGATTTGACACAAGTGGTGTGTGCTTACAACCCAAATGGCGAGGGGTGCGCTTATTAGTGCAGGTGCATTTAATAGAAGGTAGGCCCTTACTCCTAGGAAATTTAAAGGCTGTCCCCATGGCCAGATAACTCATGTGCCTTCTGCCCTTAATGGGTTAATAGACTCCAAGGGATAGGTGATAGAATTGGTCTCAACTCAGATACACCTTATAGACAAGGTATTTTTTTTTGTGTAGAATAGTCTTGTTGTTCATAAGAGAGACTCAGATTCTTTGGAAGATAGTACATACCATGTATCATCTCTATTAGAATATGCTACTTCTAGATGAAATAGGTTAAAAAGCAGCTGTAGCTGCATGTACTGGTAGTCATCAACAAGAAATGCACATTGGTATTGATCAATTGAAAAAGATCTCTAAATATAGTTCCATCCAATTAGATTTCACTGAACTGGATCAATTTGATTACCTTTAGTCTTTCAAAAGGAGTCACTGATACATTAAAAGACATTTTATGGTGACGAAATTTGCGACATTTTGGATAAATACCCTAAAAATAAATGGCCCCCCCTCTAAGAATAGGTAAAAAACAAACGGCCCCCCCCTCTAAGAATACCCTGAAAATATTTGGCCCCCCCCCCCTAAGAATACCCTGAAAATAAATGGCCCCCCCCCCTCAATTTGCTCACCCCCACCCATGCCATAAATAATGAATGCTCCCTTAGCTACCCTTTTATATGGGTTAACATACCTATTGATTCTGGCGAAGATACTATTGTGATGACTGACCGGTTGTAGTCGTGATCTTGGAAAATGTTCAGCACGGCACTTTTAACAGGACTCCCTATTTATTACAGGTAAATTTAAAAAAAGAGAAAAATCTGTGATGTCTTCCAGAACAAATCAACATGATGCCCCAGTCAACAAAAACGTTGAAAAACGTTAAAAACGGTTTTTGACATTAAATAACGTTTTTTGTTGAGTGGGGCGTACATCAATGAACACAACAAAAGTATCAGTATCATACCAATAAGAGACCCCAGTTTATAAATTATTGGTAATTATTAATGTATACAATGTATGACGCTAGCTGCAGCGCTGGCACCTTTTTGCCTTCCTAAATTCTGGAATATAGATGTCCATAGATGCATGCAGGTGTTCCTGCAGGATGTTTTAACAGATCTTACCCATGGTATCTGAGTGAGTGAGTGAGTAATGGTTGCTTAACGCCAAGCCGACAGCTAAGGTCATATTCATGGCGGAAAAAGTACATTAGACATCATGTCACAAAGGAATACATATGCCTGTGCCCGTGCATATGGACACCAGACACATGTAAGAAAGAGGGGACAGGAAAGAGGAGATTCAAGGAACGAATATGTGCCAGTGCCCGCGCATATGGACACCACCCACACTCAGAGAGGATAGAAAAGCAAGACATAGACCCCTTTTAAAGATGGCCTGGGGCTGGGGAGGCCCGGGACCGGGTATCTACGTGCTTTCAATGTGTAGTTATTTTAGAGGAAATGTAAATAAAGTTATACATAATCTAGATTTTTTTTTTTTTTTTATGACTATGACTTGAACACTCCACAGTTGTTGGCATACCTTTCCCTCCTTCAATGGTCTTGTTCACATTTAGAGCAGACGACGCAACCCTCTCCACAATGCTTGTACTTCTGGCCTCAGAGATGTTGAGGAGACAAGCACACAGCCTCAGTTTACTCAGTCCCGACATGATCTTTCACTAATTTCAGTAAATCAATATGGATTTTGGTATGTGATGCTGGCAGGTGGTCTACAAGAAGCTGTTGTTCATAGGACAGCCACAAGATAACTGCAACAGGATGGCAATTTGTGCTTGTGCATGGGCGCCGCCATGTTGGCGATCATGTGACCTGACAGATGGAGCCCCCTTGTGTCAGTGAGTAAAACTAAAGGCTAACATTTTTCTCAAAGAGGCTTGGTTTAAATGAATTGCATAGATGATATTTTGATGAATACAATTTGATACTCGTCCATACCATGTGTGTGACCTACAAGTCTTCTCTTAGGTTTTCTGCACCATTTAATCATTACTCTCTTTAGGAAATGACAATTTTTTTCTACAAAATCATAGATGTATAACACATCATGTTACTTCATGAAGAGTCCATTAAACAACTGTACATATCCATTTCCAGAAGAGAAATAGATGTAAAGAAAACTGCTGATTTGGTTTAAGGTGTATAATTTTATTTCAGTTAATACATTGCGATGCCCTCCAATTTACAATTAAAACGGTCAGGTTATTATACATAGAGGTACCTCCCCTAAGTGTCTCTTTCAAGTCCATATCTTCTCCTTTTAAACGCGGGCGTCCTGACGCCCCAAGGCCTCGTGTTCATTTGTGACCATGATGCTTCCAGCATATAACTCATTTAGCAGTTGATAATTGCATCACACCAACCCTTAGGGAGTGCATGAATGCAGAACAGCACTTATTTCCATTTCATGGAATTCCATGAACTCATCCAAAAACTATCTAACCCATGACATTATATGACTATCCATGATGTTGGGGAACCCGTCCTAACCTTCAAGGGCTTACCCTTATGATAAGTCATTATGGTGCATTATTGCAGCACTGACGGTTGAATACACAACATCCGAGTTACCCCTCACGCCTAGCCGTGAGCTAGTTGCCGGTCGGACAGCAGGGACAGGGTGGGTCTCTCAGGGTGAGGGGCCTGTGTTAAGCCTATGGGGGCCAACTTGAGAGCCCACTTAGAAGGCCTTATTTTGCTATTCATGGCTAGAAAAATCATGGGCATGTAGGGGATGAGTCCCTTGTCATCTGTGTTGAATTTCATAACATAAAACTAATTTGTATGGAAGTTGTGATTAATTATATGATGCAGACACTGACCCACATAGAGCAGACTGTGAGTGTAGGGTGTGTTGTCAGCTCCTCACCCCTGTGCCTCCCGGGTGAGCAGAGGGTGACCATGCCATGCTACTCAGAGCACCCACCATGGCTTCCAGTAGAACGCCCCCTACCGGTGATATCCCCAGATTTGGGTGCGTGCCGGAGGAACTCGGACCTTCAGTATTGCCAGTGCTGTATTCACGCATCATGTTGATCCTACCGTATCGTCGTGAAAAACCGCCGGGTTTTGAATAAGCGCCGGTCTTGTATAAGCACCAGGGGTAAGGGGGTTGTTGAAATATCTCTTAAACACTGAATATAGATCTTAAATAAGCGCCCGTTTTGTATAAGGGGCGGGGGTAACCATCCCTCCAAATCTATAAGTGCCGGGGCGGTTTTTCACGACGATATGTATGTGTTCGAAAAGGGCACAGAAAAAATAAGTTGGTCTATGGATTTTGGTTTTTGGAAAAATGTAACTAGAGAGCAATTTCTTTTTTCTTAAAAATATGTTGGCGCCCAATAGATTGCTTGCTGAAAACGTGAGGTGCGAACAAATTTTTTATCTAAAAAAATCTTTCGAAAATATGGAGAGGGCAATCCGTAGAACAAACCTATTTCTTTGGTGGGGCCTAAACCACTGTAGTTCGGTAGACTTTGGTGCATTATGATGACAAAGGAACATGGACTTGGAGGCATCTTGCGGCCCCTAAAAGAGTTAAAGTCCCCCCCAATAAGTCTCATTGTCCGTTCATGTGGTTGGCTTTCCATTGTGTAGCCCAGAGTGATATTTTCTCTATGTTATCCTCCATATCCTCCGGTGTGTTGCTTGGTAGTTCATGTACTATTTCATGTTTGTAGGATTCCTTCGCTTCATCGAGGATCGTTTGGAAAATTTCGCATTGGATGTTCTCTTCTAGCTTTTTACCGCTATATCCTCTGGAAGAAAGAAAGACAAGTGATATTTCATGTTAAGATGTTTCAACAGACATAGGACATGTAGTTATCTTGTATATATGGAAGAACCAAGTAAGATACTGTTAATTACTACCGTAATCTCTCGCATATAAGACGCGTCTTCTACGCCAAACAAAAGGCTGGTGCGTCTTATAGCATTCTCTCAAGTTGGGGGTGCGTCTTATACGAGGGATAATTTTACTATAGAAAAGTACTAATCTTACAGAATTCAGACCTCAGAGGTGCGTCTTATACGTGAAACAGAGATTGGCTAGTTAGGGGTGCGTCTTCTACATGCACTGCGTCTTCTACGCGAGAGATTACGGTAAGTTAAATCTATAAAGATTGTGATGAGATTATTTGATTTCCTTTTTTGTACAGAGCTTATGATTTACCTAATAACTGCATTGGGTCAGAGTATCATCAAAGTATTGTCTGGTCATTTTAGGCAATTTCTGTAAAAAATGCACATACCGTAATCTCCCGCGTATAAGGCGCGTCTTATACGGGGGGTTTAGTTCTCATTGGATCCACAAGGGGGACACCAAGACCTTTCTTTTGATATATTACACTCCCATATAATCTCATCTGCTGCATTTGGGGTCCAGGAGGGTCACGGGGGTCAAAACTACACATAGCTTTTTGAATTTTGAAAATCCATTCATTAGAACAAAAAGTTATGAATTTTTAATTTTTTTGATCATATTCTGAAACTCTGGGTGCGCCTTATATGCGGGATGCGCCTTATACGCGGGAGATTACGGTACCATATCGTCTTGAGTAACCGTCCTGGCGCTTACAGTATTCGTTCTAATAAGCTCACCAGTGCCGAAAATGAATTAGAGCAGGTACGCTTATTAGAACGAATACAGTATAGATTCGGAGGGCAAATTTACCCCCGGTCCTTATACAAGGTCTACTTTTTAGTTATTATTTCATGACATGCACACCCCAGCGCACATAGAATACAATGGTAAAGGTGAACGATGATCAGTTTTTGGCGACGGTTTCTTCACTCGCACTTCCTGCCCGTTCCGCACGAGGCTGTTTTCAGCCAGATTTGTTCTAATTTCTTTCATTATAGACTCACATTTCATTGTCATAGACGCTAACTGCCGTGCGCCGCCATCTTGGTTGTTTACGTTTTACCGACGTTGCGCATGCGCGGTGGGCATATGACGTCATCATGCAGAATTGGCGCT
Source organism: Acholoe squamosa (assembly GCA_949317995.1). NCBI lineage: Eukaryota > Metazoa > Annelida > Polychaeta > Phyllodocida > Polynoidae > Acholoe > Acholoe squamosa. The sequence goes on along the minus strand of OX439039.1, from coordinate 84,251,556 downwards.
GGTTATTTAATGGAGGGGTGCAATACAGGGGCTTAGTGCATTATCTATGGGACATCAATATTCACCTTGACATAAAAGATGGGCACTTACTCAAAACCCGGAGCTTAAATGCGGCAATATTCACCTTTGTTGAAGCCGGGGATACAGGTTGTCGTTTGATGTCCGCAAGACGAAAACAATATCGAACCATCGCTCGGGGAAGAATTCGCATCCATGGTAGTCGACAACATTCCCTCCTTGACTCATTTGATCCTCCAATTCATCTATTAACTACAAGAAAACACAGAGACGATGCTGACAATAGAGGTTTAAATATTCCATAAAGTTTCATACAGACCAGAACTTTCGAATAGTCAGATCCTAGGTGAGGCTTATACCGTAAAACCTTGCATATATTAAAGCCATGGCTTTAGACTATTTCCAGACTACTGCGCCTGACCTCAGGGTGTGGCTAATATAAGGGGTTTTACATAATTATGTAGACTTTGTTAAAAAGTTAGCGCCATTTTCATACCCAAGTTTACATCTTCGTCTCACACTCAGGGTATAGTTTATACATACTGTGGTCGTAGATATTTCCACTGGTATAAATATTCGCAGAATATGACCAATTCATGTGTATTTAAATTCGTGGATTTTTATAATCTGTGTGCTTAATTCAGTCTGGTGATATGTTCTCTGTGCCTTTGGTGTTAATTATAGTAGTTACATGCAGGTCAGCTATTGGCAGACAAACTTAGACAGCATCCAAATTAATGCTTGCAGTGATAGCTATTGTGTTATGTTATGTTTTATAGTTTTCACACCTATTAGAATGCTGCATCCATATGGCCAGTGTGTGTGTGTGTTGGTGGGGGCATGTACCTAGCCCAGGCTGCTAAATCATTTTAAGGGTCATAAAACAAAGTAACGCCCCCCCCCCACCAACTCATGTCACTACTGCATAGATAAATTAAAATTTACACGGAGGACATAAATTCGCCGACTTTTCATTTCCGCGAAATACGTGAAAATATGTACAGCACGAAATAAAGTATGACCACAGTATGTAGACTTTGTTAAAAAGTCATCGGCATTTTCATACCCAAGTTTACATCTTCCTCTCAAACTCAGGGCGCAGTTTATACATAGGGTCGGCTTAAACACTGGCTTTTACCCTGAGTAAATACAGAAAGCTGGAAAGGGAGAGTGGAGGGGGGGGGGATATACAAATAATAAGCAAGGGTGTGGCTTAGATAACACGTAATAGAATAAATCCCATGTTCCTATCGTACCTACCTTATCTTCATTAAGAATGTGACATTGATATTCTGGATCCCATCCTTCATAGCAGTCGTTTTCTTTGGCGACGTCTCCAGCGTTTATGAAATTCAATTGCAGCCGTTGAGCTAACTCTTGACCAAGTGTTGTTTTCCCAGTACCAGGTGTGCCTACAAAAAATAAGAAAGTACAAACATGTATTGAAAGCAGGATATTTTCAATCCTCATAGTAATGATGTTTTATTCATAAGTTTTAGTTATTTCATATGGATTTTCTCAGAGTAGATGAAATTCAATTATATTGTTCCTCACGGCGTCAGAAATTTGGCTATGGGTACTCAATGTATCTCTGTGTGAACCTTAATCACTTGACTAGGGACCAAATTTGTGCATTGCGCCATTTGAAAGATATATGTGATTTTTGATAGATCTGACCATTGGAATATTTTCATTAACATGTAAAGAACCAATCCTGCAAGTTACAGACATCTCAGTCTTAATTTGATTTAGAAATCTAAGACTAAGTAAGGGCCAAGTCATTTACTGTTGCCAGCTGGGTGGGCTTAATGGATTTTGGCAGATCAGCAGATATTTTTCCGACCCCCCACCACTATGATAAAAATGATCATGACCCCCCCCCCCACCACTAAGAACTGATTTTGCGGAATGAATCCCCCCCCCCCCAAAAAAAAAAAAACAACAACTATTAAATACACATGTGAATGACATGTTCAATGTTGTGTATTTTAATTACCCATATTCAGTTTTGACCTCAGCCCTAACACTGAGTAAAACAGTCACAGTAGATCTATAGACTTTCACAAAAGATTTCCAGGTTCATGCAGAGAGTCATACGAGGTCTGCAGTTGGAGAGTTCCTTACAACTCGTATATTAAGGAATCCTGTTGTTCAGGAATCTGCAGTTGAAGAGGAGAGTGTATTAACTACTCCAGACTCTCATAGTAAAGGAATGCGGTATTTCTCCTATCATCGCTCAATCATCTAGTTATCGGCGACGACCAGTCATTGTTAACAGCTGATCTGATAAAGCTAGTGGCATCCATGTGTCGTACAGTGAGTCTATATACTTCGACAACTATGTTTAAATTCGGGGAAACGTGTGACATTGATTAAATTCATCATTACCTGTGATCAAAATATTGGGTCCATGTGGTTGCGTCGCCATCTTGCTTTCTGATAAGCATGCGCACTCAAATCAAAACATTGATATTTCCACTTCCTACTTTTTTGGGGCAGTGGCTGCACTGAACTTTACTTTCAGCTCATTTTCAGTGAATTATACTGTTTCTAGAGTAAAGAAAGAGCTAGATTTTAAAAGTCAGCTTCATTGGAGTATGGGCTATCTATTGGCACAATTATGACAGAAGTTTCCGTGGAAGAAAAGTGGGCATACGTCCGGAGTAGATTAAAAGAAGACCCACTTGGCTGCGACTTGCAGGTGTCACTTTTCAGAGCGGCACAGGACAGCTATCGTTATGACACAGTGTTACGACCCTTCCCTCCCATGGCCATGTACAACGGAGCAACGCCTGAAGATAGGAACTACAGAGCGCTGGTAAGTATTTGATTTTTCAAGGTATGGAGTTGTCATTTTTTTAATGTCATCGGAAAGGGGTGAGGTTGCTGGATTTGTGTGTGTGTGTGTGTGTGTGCGGGGGGGGGGGCATCTGCCTAGGGGCTAGGCTAGGGCGTAGACATATATCCTCACGGGATAGCTGACTCCGCCTGCGCTGTCTCTACTCCCTGAGTACTTAGCCTAGAGCAGCGTGCCAGTGTAGATTTTCTCATGTGATTAGCACAGTAGCGCCCCCACCGGCCGGGAGAGCAATTGCTGCTTTCCAGCAGCAAAACGATGCAATTTTCGGAGGGAAGACTTACTTTTGTGATCTCAATCTTGTGCCATCTGTAATCAGTGATGTCTTAGCTTTATTTTGACTCCTTGCTGAAGCAAATTGGAGTATTTTGACCGTATGAGGAGAAAAAACATGGGGCCCTATTTCTAGAGTAAATGGTGGGCTGACGTTCTCGGTAGTATAGTGTGTATCTGCAAAGCGTTACTGTAGTAATGAGTTTTGGGCACATTTGAGTAGTTTAGTATGTATGGGCAAAGTTGTAATAGGCTCAAAAACATCATAATGTCAACTAAGGGAGTGATGATTTTTTAACAACAGGGGGGGGGGCCTGGTGCTGATATAGAATGACTAAGTACTGACATATATTGACTAATTGCTGACAAATTGTGAGTTAATACTGACATATATTGACTAATATCTGACAAATTGTGAGTAGTTACTAATATATATTGACTAATTGCTGATAAATGGCGAGTAATTACTGACATATATTGACTAATATCTGACAAATTGTGAGTAGTTACTGACATATGTAGACCAAGTGTTGTTATGATATTAAGCGAAATAAGATTTTGGACTGGGACAAATTTTTGTCAAAACCCCAAATAGGTGTCAGTAGTTTATACTTGCAAGCATATGAATTCTATAAGGGAGCAATGCCACACATCTATATGTATATATATATATATATATATATATATATATATATATATATATATATATATATATATATATATGGAAAAGTATCAAGAAACTGCATAATTATGCTAATTATGCAAATGATATGCACGGATATGGAATGTTTGGTATCAATCTGGGGTGTTTTGTCCCCCTAAAGAACATGCCCCCCTAAAAGATTTGTTTTGGAAAAGAATAAGCGAAATAATTTTTTTAACTAGCGGCCTTTCGGCCTGCGCCGGTCCACCTGAGCCCTACCTCCAGCCAAAACCTATCTGTTTTAAGTGTCACCCGCGAAAAAGGGCAGGCTTGAGGAAGGAATGGATCGAAATATAGGCTTTTTTGGGACGCGGGGACAGACGCCAGTCCAGGCACTGGCAGAGAGGTCCAAGAACTGGCAGTTTTACAAAATAAATCGTATCTCCCTTAATAATACGAGTTTCCCATAGTGTGACCTATAGATAAAGGGTAGTTTGAGCTGGCAAACGTCATGGCGGTCTTTATTTTCAAATCTGCACAATGGGAACAAAGTTATTGATACTTTTAAGGACAAATAAATGCATTGGTGCATCACGCTGACCTTATGGAATAAAATGACAGGTGATCCAAGGGTCTCTCGGCTAATAAAATGTGTAGAGTCTATTATATTAGGAGACAGGTGCTGATAATAGGTGCTCAGAATAGGTCAGAAAAAATAACAAATGCTGACTGAACAGTTATGATATCTCAAGGCCACAGAGTAGAAAAATTCCGAAAATTACCATTCTCCATGTTTGGCATCTATTAGATTTCATATATCTAAAACCTAACATCTGCTTGAGGATTTACCTTTAAGGTGCCGATAATAGGGTCCACTACTCTCTATACTACTCGCATGAGCCAAAAACTCATTACTACAGTAATGCTTTGCCGATACACACTATACTACCGAGACTCAAACTCTTGAAGCACTCCCCTTCACTTCCACCACCCTCATACTGTCAAAATTGTCGGAATTGAGCCAGGAAACCACTGACATGTAGGGGAAGACATATGGAAGACATCTACCAGGTTTGTTTTCTTGGATTGCCAACTGTTTAGCTGTGGTGGGAAGTCAAAGTTTGCGTCGCGTACGGTGGCCGTACGTAACGCAATTGTCGCAGCACTCGCTCTCCCGGCCGGTGGGGGCGCTGCGGTGCGCATCACATATTTCGCGCTGCTTGGGAGCAAGCTCTCCCTTGCTTGTATACCTCCCCGGCTAGGGCTAGGCCAAGAAGTTGGGGGGGGGGTAGGGGGGCAGACAAAAAATAGATTGAAACGGCCACCCTAGTCTACAGGGCCCAAAAAAATTACTGACCCCACCAATGAGTCCAATGGGGAAGCAACAAGTTTTTAAAATGCACACACAGAAATCCATCAACCCCCTCACAGTTATCACAGTTGTTAAAATAAGGTGTTCAGTTGAGGCGACCATAGACGAGACGGACTGGGTCAGCCGATTGTCATGTCAGGGGTGTCTACGGAAGACGTTCGCTCCACTGCTCCAGTCAGCCAATATCAAACATGTTTGATGATGCCCCTGATCGGATCAGATCGGCACTCCCTGGTGAGCGATCGAACTTGGCCTGCATGTGGTCAGCTTTATCAGAAAAGATCTAGACCCACTATGACAAAATGCATAACACATTTAGTACTAAAAAAAAACTGGAAAAATATGATTTTTCAATTACATTGCCTATTTTATGTAATTTGACCCTTTGTCATGTCATTTTTTTTATAGCAACCAGGGTTCTGCTCCGGAGAATCAGTACATGTATGTTATCATGTGATATTGATCCCCCCCCCCTCCCCCTCCCCCCCCCAGTACACAGGACAGGGCAGTGCACACCTGGCCACTTAATGGACATCCTGCTGCAGGTGTTGTGTGGATTATCTAATTGTGTATTGGATGCATAGTGCATTAACCCTTCAAGGTTCGCTGATGCAGAAGTGCATCATGGTCGTCATGAGACTGCTCACCAGCACTTCATTGGAGCATCATGCTAAACCTCTGGGGACACATCAGACCTTTATGGTCGGCATGATGTATGAATGCAGCCCTGGTGAGTTACACACCAGGGCTGCATTCATGCATCATGATGACCAATGTGCATCATGCATGAATGCATCAGCGGCCCTTAAAGGGTTATGGTCCGCTGATGCATGAATGCATTCCCAAAGCAAAAAGTCATCTTGATGCTTTAATGAATTGCAGGCGAGCCAGAACTTCACTGGTGCATCCTGTCGACCAATGGGCATGATGCACTAATGCATCAGGGACAATGCATCATGTCCATTCTGCCCTTCATGCATCATATGTCTCATTATGCAGTAGTTACTGGTAATACTGTATTGGCCACTAGCTGGTCTGGAGCTGGTTCCGGCAACACACACTGATAAGAACTGATAAGATGGGACCAGCATGTCCCTGGTAGTGGGTGTTAACCAGGGACAAGGTACCCATCATGATATGTGTTATCAATGGGGTTTACCTCAACCAGCGAAATTCACAATGGCGGCTCCACTAGGCCTCCAAACTGGGTCCTATACGGGTAAGCTTCATGTCCCGTTCTGCATGACCAAGCACTCACTGGAGCATAACGATGTGGAATAATCAGTCGTCCATGCATGGACTACTGAGTAGGACACGTGTAGAGAGTGTCATCCATATTTGTTATGAATGGAGAGTTCTAGAATTAGTTCTATTAAATATACATGGTATGGGTCTGGCACCTGCACCCAAGAGTCAAATATTGATGTCACCTTTGTATGAGATAAGGAAAAGCTAATACAATGAAAAACCTAATACAATTTTTATATCAAAGAGGTATTGAGAGAAGAGGTCAGAGTAGACGATAGTGAGTAGAGAATTGATACCAGCTTCAGCAATGGATACGGCACATAATGCCATATAGTTTGTGTGATGGTTCTCGACCAATTTAAAGTGTACCTGAAGAATTTATGATGGTATCAATAAAGATCTTTTTTTAACTTGAACTTAAACTTGCCCTCACTGGACTATGTAGGAGAGGCCCATAAGCGCAGTAAGCTTCTTAAGAGTCTTATTTTTGTAACACAATGTACACAGGGGATTTGGCATTTCCTCATCTATAAGCTGCACTCTGACTTAAATCGCCTCCTTAGTCTTTCCCGCCTTTCAGGTGAAAGCCTCAGCTTATATTCAACATTTTCCACTGTTTCTCAAATACCGTAAATTCTCTTGTATAAGCCGCACCCTTGTATAAGCTATAAGCCGCACCGACGCCTTGAGAAGTGAGTGGTGTATGTTGTATATGGTTCTATAAGGTTAAATACCTCCATATATTAAATCTGCACCCAGACTTTGAGCTCATTCTAAAAGCCGTCCCTTGGATTTGGTTCTGGTACAAGCCGCAACTTATCAGGAGAATTTACGGTATCATAGACATAAATTTCTGAAAACTCTGAATTAAACAACTACTTTTTTTTTACAGGAGAAGGTAACGGAACGACTAGAAGGACTTAAAACCATGTGTGATACAACAGTAGACGAACAGCTGTTGGATGTTTTATACTGGCTTTTCAAACCAAAAAACTTCACAGTCAGTTCCTGTAAGAAAGACAAGGTAAGGATTACTGGTAAAACTCCGCTTATAAGCTGCACTCATTTATAAGTCGCAACCCGACTTTGGTGATTTTCTAGAAAATTTCAAAATCATTTGACTTCTGTTCTATCGAATGGATTTTCGAAATTGAAAAGAAAAATCCTATGAATAGATAACCCCTATTGTCGGGTTTGGAAAGGTAAGAAAGATAAGATAAGAAATTTTACTGTAAAATTCTGCATATAAGCTGCTCTCATTTATATATAAGTCACACCCCGATTTTGTGGATTTGCTAGAACATTATAAAATGATATATCAAACTTCTGTTCGATTTGAATAGAGTTTCAAAATTGGAAAAAAAAGTACCAATAGCAACATGGCAGTTATCAAATACTACTAGCATGTACATTTTATAAAGAGCAACATCATTCACAATATAAAATAGAAACAGTAAAATGCACTGTATATGTATTTGTTGCAGTATGACCTTATAAAAGCATTAACAGGGCAGATTGTTGACACACCAGCACCGACACACATATTTGAGTTAGTCCCGACTGCTACAGCCGACGAGAGGTTTCAGACTAAGCGAGGAGGACGGGACACGCTCTACGCATATCATGGGAGTCGTGTAGAAAACTTCCATTCTATACTAAACTACGGCCTCCAGTCCCACATGAATAAGGTATTAACGCAAAACGTAGCCTTAGTGCAACAAGGTTATATCTGCATTTTTCAAATTTTGCAGGAGAGGCAAAAAAAGCTTTCCTTATTACTATTGCACCTAGTGGATACATCAGTAATGCAATAGGGCCTGTAGGCACACATATATCATAGACAGAGCTTCAGTACTTTCCTAGTAGCTAGATAAGGGTCAATAGATGTTAGAACAGAAGAAAATTCAATTTTGCCAAAACGCCAGTTACAACCTATTTGCACTGAGGTAAAAACCAAATGGCTCATTCTTAAAAATATAGTCAGAATTGTCAACAATCATTCTATCACTCTTCATGGAAGGGGGGAGGATCTCCATCTGCATACTCCATCTTATGTTTTATATCAATCTATGGTTGAGATGCTTAAGGTGGCTGAATTCATAATCAATACCGACCTAGCGGCATACATTTTTGACCAATCAGAAAATTCCCTTCATTCAGTGCAGAGGGTGCATTACAAAATTGGGCGTTGTGCATTGAAGCACAGAAGGCTCAGGGTATGTATGGTAAAAACCCTCTATCAACCCTGTAGGATCACAGGAAGCTGCCCTTGCGAAATATTTACTACCGTAAATTCTCTCGTATAAGCCTCATCCCTGGTATAAGCCGCACCCTGGGTTTGAAAGGAGGCTATGAGCCACAACTGGGGCTTGAGAATTGACAGTTTAGTACTGTTCTAGGGTGTAAAAACCCTTCATATAAGCCGCACCCCTTCTTTGGGCACATTCCATAAGCCTAATTTTTATTTGGGTTCTAGTACTAGCCGCGACTTATACGAGAGAATTTACAGTGATTACTTACAAATAGAGACTACCGTAAACTCCCGCGTATAAGATGCGTCCTCTACGCCAAACAAATGCCTGGGGGGTCTTATAGGATTTTTTCAAGTTTGGGGTGCGTCTTATACGAGGGGTAATTTTACTAAAGAAATGTACTAATCTTACAAATTTCAGCCTTAAAATGTGCGTCTTATACGCGAAAATGCATGTGCTGAGCTGGGGGTGCGTCTTATACACGCAGCACGTCTTCTACGCGGGAGTTTACGGTATTATCTATACATGTACTGACACCAGTCTAGCGTCATCTTCTCTTACTGAACCCCCTGGCATGCTGGCCCCTTAGCACGCTGGTCCCCTGGACACCTGGCCCCTGGAAACCTGCCCCCCCCCTGGACACCTGGCCCCCTCCCTCCCAAATCTCCCTCCCTTATAAATTTATGAACTTGAGCAAGTCAACTGTCAAGTCAACTGGAGTGAGTGACAACCGTCTTAATTTCAGACAGTTGTCACAATGCAGACCAGATTATATAGGAACAAAGAAAGAAATTTTTGGTCTTCTGTCAGATACATTTTCATCAACAACCATTAACAATTTCTATTTTTAATGAATTATTTAAAAAGAAAAAAAAAAAATGTTGGCATGCCACCGCCTACCAGGCTGTATAGACTCAGGGAGGGCCCTGAGCCAATAATACCTGGTACCCATCATGCTGGTGTTATAAGTCCTTATCTTGCAAGGTACCAGCTTAAGCAGGGGGCGTCCCACTAAGGATCCTGCTACTCGAGAATACCAGTTGACAATACCGGTACACATAACTCACGTTTCTCTATCGCTTTAAATGTTTAGAAATTTATCAACTACATGTAACTTCTTGCATTACATACCTGTATAACTGTGTAAGATGATTGGTTTTCAGAATGCGCTGTTTGGGGAGGGCACCTACTTGTCAAGTGAACTAAGTGTGTCTATGCCCTATGCACCGACAGGACAGTCGTGGAACAAAAGCATGATCGGAGACCGTATGAGCATCATCGCTGTCTGCGAAATCATCGACGATGATTCCGTCAAGTGTCAGGTCAAAGGTATGTGAGACAGCTAGTACAACTTAAACATGGCTATGAGGCTTATAGAAACGTCTTAAAGTCAGGGTGCTTCTTATAATCCGGGTGATCTTACTATAAAGCAGCATTAGAACTTAAAAATCCAAGCCCCTTGTAGCATTTTCGTCAACTAAGGGTGCAAGAAATGTTAGTCAAACCTTTTTAGTCCACAACTTGGAGGTTTACAGGGCATGAATATTAGCCTGAAAATGAACTTGGCAAGTTATATTACATTTGAATTTTGTTTGTTTGTTTTTCTTTAATTCTAAAAAAAAGTGAACTTAAGTTTATTTTTTTTGTCATCCAAGATGGGGAGAACGGTTCCAAGCGGTCGCGGATCGCCAACAGTATGGGCGGAGAAGTACCAGAGAAGTATTACGTTGTACAGAACAACGACATGATGAGGGTCAAATATGTCGTCGTCTTCGCTGAGTCTTCAAAGTCCCGAAGGTGAGATATGAGCCCTCCTAACATCATGCACAAGTCATTCATGTATTATTTTTTTTTTTTCATGTATTATTATGAAGGGCCATACGGTTTGCGGTGTTGATGCGGAATTTGTGTTCCAACCTTTGCAAAGACTGTGTCATGTAATGCCCTGAATTTAAAAAATACCCCAAACATTTTTTGTCCATCAATCTTTTGGCACACACAAATGACTTTTTGATATAATAAGCATCTGATCAACATTACCCTCTACTCTCATTTCCAACAGGGCCCGACCGCCGTCCTGGGCGTACCGCCACCGGTTTGGCCTCATGATCATGGTATACGGATTTCTACTTGTCATCATCGGCCTCTACAACTCACGCACCTTTAACATCTACCTCAAGAAGTGGCGGAGGTAGCAGCGCACTCAGACCACGTAGACTATAATACTTACACATTGATGCTTTAAGAGCCGCTGATGCAGGAGTGCATCATGCCCAGAGGTCGGCATGATGCATCAGTGAGACTGCTCACCAGTACTCAATTGGTACATCAAGCCGACCCTTTCCAAGTATATCAGCCCCAACAGGTTGACATGATGCTTGAATGCAGCCCTGGCGAGTAACTTACGAGGGCCTAGTGAGTGTTTTACGACGGCCTGTCGAGTAACTTACGAGGGCCTGGTGAGTATCTTGCGAGGGCCTGTCGAGTAACTTACGAGGGCCTGGTTAGTATCTTGCGAGGGCCTGTCGAGTAACTTACGAGGGCCTGGTTAGTATCTTGCGAGGGCCTGTCGAGTAACTTACGAGGGCCTGGTGAGTATCTTGCAAGGGCCTGTCGAGTAACTTACGAGGGCCTGGTGAGTATCTTGCGAGGGACTTGCTAAGACAGCATTCATGCAACACAATAGGCATGATGACGTATTGCTTTAGCGGCCCTTGAACACGTGACTGAATTGTGACAGATTGGCAGCAGATATTTTGCTGAAAGAAATACCGTAAACTCCCGCGTATAAGACGCGTCCTCTATGCCAAACAAAATGCTGGGGAGTCTTATAGCTTTATCTCAAGTTGGGGGTGCGTCTTATACGAGGGGTAATTTTTCTATAGAAATGTACTAATCTTACAAAAATCACCCTTAAAATGTGCGTCTTATACGTGAAAATGCATGTGCTAAGTTTGGGGTGCGTCTTATACGCGCAGTGCGTCTTATAGGCGGGAGATTACGGTATTGTACTGATGAGAAGTCTTACCGAAATCCAACACATTTGATATTTGCTACAAGCTATTATTATATCAAATCTGTATTTTTCTGTTGACTGTAGTTATTGATTTCAGACTTAAATGATCAATATTAACTTCCGTAAAAACTTGCATAATAATCCACGGCTTATTAACTGATCTACTTGAATTGGTCCCCACCAAAGGTTATCACACTCAGCTTCCCCTCGTGTGATAACCCCCAGTGGGGACCAATTCTCGTGCACCTTTGTCTATGTCTCATAAGGCATGAGGTATACATGCCCCAATGGGGGATATATGTTTCTTTGTAGTTTATGTACTGTTCAATACTACATATTCCGAGGTAGCAGGTTGTCCCATGGACGCCGCCATAGCTGGAGCTTGTTACCAGAGAGTTCTACTGATAACACCTATCAGATGGGTACCAGTTGGCCCCCGAGAGGACCGCAGTGAATAGTTGGTGTCATTTCATTGGCTGATAATCAAACCAGCTAAGTCCATATATACATGGTCGCCCTAGTGCAAAAAGTCTGTATGTAACTTCAATACTTAATAGTGTCAGTTACACCCTTCTAGCACTAGGGCAACCATGTAGCATAGAGCAGTAAATTAGCTACAAACATATCTCACATCGGGGGATGTGTCTTGTTTATGAGGTGCATTTTATATGTAAGGATTTACTGTACTTTAGTTTGTTAGTCTTTAATAACTTCAGTTTGTACCAACCATACCTTGCCAATGTTGAGCCACGTCCCATGACTCCTATGTTATCCTTGTTTTATGTTCTATGATAAATTATAGGTCACAATTTTGTAAAACTGAATGTGATAACCTAATGAGACTAATAGGCTTTATATTATACTTCACATAAAAGACGTAAACTTTAAGGCCTTGCGTTGTTAAAAGGGTGCGGTGATTTCAGTCACACCTCTGATCCATATCTTGGATGATCCTGATTTCCAAGCGGACCAATCTGTAAAACTTACAAGACCCATTTATATGGTCTAATATGCTAGTGATATATTGTATGATTACAATACTTTCATCTATCCTGACAAAGACTTACAACTTACTCTGTTAATGCATAAAATGATGTTGGCATTTTTATTTTATTCATGTATGTAATCATTGTTGGCTACGCATGAAATTACATCGTGCCATTGATCTGCATTTTAACATATTACTGTGCTAATGTAAATCCCCGGTCACAAGCCGGCCCCGGTCATAAGCCGGGGGCTGAGTTCAGGAAAAAAATAAAAGCCGGTTTTTGGGTCAAATTTTTACCATTTTCCTTTATTCTATAATAAAAAAAAAACGGTCATAAGCCGGGGGGGACTTTGGGGGAAATTTAGAAGCTGGTTTGGGTCCAAAGAAGAAAAAAAAAAATCCGGCTTATGACCGGGGATTTACGGTAACTTACTCGCATACAAACATTTAGTGGAGGCTGCCCTGAAAAGTATTCGCAGTGTGGACATGGGCCTCTGTTCTATAATACCGGTACTATGTATTGCGAATCTTACTCGTTGCCAAATAAAGATTCTCTATTTTCAACAAAATATCTTCATGCTTTTTTTTTTTTTTTTTATTAAACTTTAAAGCCTCTCACAAGGAGAGACAGGCCCCGATCGCCCACAGCGGGACCAGGCCGGGATATTAATATGATGCCGTAATACCCCTCATATAAGGCATAACCAGTGTATAAGGTGCACCCTGACTGGAAGGAACTTCTAGAATAATTCAAAGTAAAATAACCTGTTATATTCAATGGATTTTCAAAATATGAAAACCTAGGGATTAAGGCATCCCGTAATGGTCTAAAACCACTTTTGAATTCATGGAAGACCTTGGGCAGATTTTCCCCTCAGGTTTTCCTCATCCTATAACACGTGGACTCCCATAGTCATGAATCATTTTCATGACTATGATCATTATCACGTTTCTAGATTTTATCAAAGTGAGGACTTCTATTATCAGTTAGAAATACAGCATTGCTGTAAAAGCTGCTCGGTCGTATTTTCTGAATTCATTTACTTATGGTTATGTATTCCATTATCAGTTAGAAATACAGCATTGCTGTAAAAGCTGCTCAGTCGTATTCTCTAGATTAATATAATTCTATTATCAGTTATTGCATTATTACTGAAATATTCTGGTTAATTGCTGACAAATAGTAACTCCTGACATATATTGACTAATTGCTGACATATTGTGAGTAGATACTGACGTGTTGATTAATTTCTGATATATAGTGATTAAATACTGACATATACTGACTGATTGCTGACAAATTGTGAGGAATTACTGACATATATTGACTATTTTCTGACAAATTGTGAGTAAATACTGGCATATATTGACTCATATCTGACAAATTGTGAGTAAATACGTGGCAGTATTTACTCACAATTTGTCAGCAATTAGTCAATATAAGTCAGTACTTAGTCACTATATGTCAGCAATTATCAATACATGTCAGTATTTACTCATAATCTGTCAGCAAATAGTCAATTTACAAGGATGCAAAGGTAATGATTACAAAGGTAAAGAATGCAATTATTATGAAGGCTTAAGGAGGGTTAAGACACTTTTAAAAAAAAAAGTAACTGATAGGTACATTGTTGTAGTGGCAGATGACCTCTTGAAATCAAATATTTAAACCTTTCCATTATTTACTCGCATTTTAATGAATAAATGTCAGTAATTACTCACTAGCAATTGGTCAATATATGTTAGTAATTGCTCACTATTTGTCAGCAATTAGTCAATATATGTTAGTACTTAGTCACTATATAACAGCAATTAGTCAATATACGTCAGTTATTACTCACTTTGTCAGCAATTAGTCAATATGTCAGTAATTACTCACTATTTATCAGAAAATAGTCAACATATGTCAGTAATTACTCACTCTTTGTCAGCAATTAGTCAATACATGTCAGTAATTACTCACAATTTGTCAGATATTAGTCAATAGTGAGCAATTACTAACATATATTGACTAAATGCTGATAAAATGTAAGTAACTACTACCATAATTGCTGACAAATAGTGAATAATTACTAACATATATTAACTAATTGCTGACAAATAGTCCAAAGATACTGACATATCTTGACAAATACCAGTCAAGGCAGGATGCACAATTGAATCAGTGGCTATTTCTCTGTTATATATTGACTAATTGCTGACAGATTGTGAGTAAATACTGAAATGTATTGATAATTGCTGATATATAGTGACTAAGTACTGACATATATTGATAAGATACCTGTTTTGCGCTCAACTGGCGGAAAAAGGCTATGTTTAAGGCAGCAAGAGGTCGAAAAGGGTTTTTTTGAGGGGGGGGGCTACATGCCAGTGCAGGACTGGCAAAAGGGGGTGCAGGGGGTAGTCAAAAACCTCATATAGGAGTTTTCCCATAGTGTGACCTATGATTTAAGGGTATTTCGAGCTGGCGATCATCATGGCGATATTTATTTTCAAATCTGCACAATGGGAACAAAGTGATCGATAATGTTAGCAATTTTAGCGATGTTTTGAATTTTGAATTTTTTAATTCATGGAAGACCTTGGGCAGATTTTCCCCTCAGGTTTTCCTCATCCTATAACATAATGAAGGTCTACGTTGCCATTGACAGTTATGTTCTATGTCATTGTCTATGTCCTATGTCATTGCTGCATGAGGTAGACAACAGATGGGCATGTATGCACTATTGGCCCTTAAAGGGTTAAGGTGTTCCTTCAGGGGTTATGTTGAGTGAGCTGGAACTAATCCTCCTCACACCTTTCTTTGTTTGTGCCATATCATAATGATAGCTATGGTAAACATTCCCAGTCATGTTACATACCTCTTCATGGGCCAAACTTGTTAGACTACATGAAACACACACTCAGCATTTCACTATATTCTAATGTACCCATGATAGCCAAACTGCACACCATCAGCAAATGTAGTTACTGCCCATGCAAGTGTGTAATTCTTCTCTATGTTCTATTGTAGCAGAATCAGGGTCCAGTTACCATACATATAAATATGCCATTGACTAAGGTGCAACAGGGGCTTACCCTTACCTATAAGATGCACCTTATATGCAGGTAACGTATTATGGTAGTGAGTTTTCAGTTGTGAACAAATAGAGACTAACTGAACACAGTTATTCATAGCCCCAATGGGGATAATGTAATAATTTATTATAATTAATATACAGAATATATATATATATAATTAACATACATACAAAAGGAATGTGGATGTACACGTGAGTCTACTATTACAATGATAGATGTCTCTTTACATGTACATTATATCAAAACACTCGACCCTTTAAGGGCCGCTGATGCAGGAGCGCATCATGCCCCTTGGTCATCATGATGCACCAATGAAGTGCTGTCAAGTCTGCTCGCCAGCACTGTCGAGTCTGCACGCCAGCACTGTCGAGTCTGCTCACCAGCATTGTCGAGTCTGCTCGCCAGCACTTCATTGGTGCATCATGCCGGCATCAACGTATCAGCCCACATTCATGTATCATGAGGGCATGATGCATTAATGCATTAGCGACCCTTAAAGAGTTAAAGACAAAAATAGCGACTGTGTTCAAAACAATCAATAGGTCACCTTTTTTCAGGCATACTTAGGAAGGCATTCACTTTTCCACTGAAATCCAACCTTTTGAAAAAGATAAGGCCATAAAAGCTAACAAACAAGTGTTTGATGCTGTAACTTTCTCAACCGTGATTGCAAAGCACATCAAGAGCATTCTTCATTTAAAAGCTGATGGTGCATCGATGCATCATACCAATTGGTCGTCTTGATGCTAGAATGCAGCCATGGCGAGTACCTCCTCTTGGGAATCATGCCGACCTTTCAGGGCTGATACAATCCTGGGGGTTGGCATGATGCAGTGCTTACCAGCAAATCACTGGTGTATCAAGCCGACTAATTCACTTCTCAACAAGTGTCACAATAAGAATAGATGACTCAGCAGAAACAATACATGGGTAATGGTTATGTTGCCATGCTTATTCATCATGCACCAGTGCTTTGCCCTCGCCCTTCCACAGTTCCCGTAAGTGAACTTCACACCCGAGGTCTCTGAGTGCCGCGGTGGCCGTGTCTTTGCATGTTGGGTATTTGTTAAGAGCATCATTTACGACTTGTTCTGCGCCTGCTTCGAGGAACAGTGGACAGAATTCCCGTGTCCGAGCTACAAGGTTCCGCACAGCCATGCACGCTTGTTTCTAGAACCAGAGAAAAAAGCATGTGCTTGTTAGGCGAGAAACAACAATAGATAGTGTTCATAATGTTTTTTTACTCCAAGTTTTTTTTATGAATATTTCACAATAATTATAATTTCCCATTGGTGAATGTAGATGTAGGATGGAAGAACTAAGATGTGCACCCCCTGAACTTCCAACATGTGATTCCAGCATTTACCACTGATTTTAATGCACTAGAATATCGCAATAAATCGCAATATCGACACCAAAAATCGCGATTATCGCCATTGAAAAAGGGTGGATGTCAATGACATCCCTAGGTTATTGATATATAGACTGTATTAAACAATGGTAACCTTTTCAGGGGTCAGGTGCCGCTTATCGCATTCTCCCAAAATCAGGTTGCGGCTTGTACTTGGATTTTTACGGTAATGCATTAGCAGCCTTTCACAGGTTAAACGGTTAAAGTGTTTGTGCATACATACCTGTACTTTTTCGTCAGTAGGGTGAAGCTGCATGACCTTCACGATACACTCGGCCCCGTTAGCCTTCATCACCCTCGTACAGTTATCCATATTCCGCAGAACAATCGTCGCAATGGCTCCACATGAGTACTCCGCCACTCGTGCTGCCCTCTGGTGGGTCGACATGGCGGTGAGGATGAGCTCCGCGCCATCTGCCGCGACAATCGCTATTTTTACATCGTCGTTACCCGCTACTGTCTTCAGGATGATCATTATCTGCTTCACAAGGTTCTGGTAGTTGGAATGAATAAAATTCTGTATTACTTTGTGTAAATTGCTGGGGATAGACCCTTACTGCGCGTTTTGAATCTGTAATAGTCAGGGTGCACCTTTTAGGCACGATTAAACAGAACTAAAATCCCCAAGTCTGCAGGGATATAAGTCAAGGTGCATCAGGGATGTAAGTCAGGCATGGGCAAGTCAGGAAGCCATACATGTTTTGATATAAAAGGCTTCTAGTTTTACAAAGAGCCACCTTACCACTTATATGAGAAAAATATATCTCATTCAATTTTTTCAGAAATCAGGGTATCCTGATAAAACTTACATTTTAAAGACATAAACTAAAAAAATTGAGGCTCTCACACAATTTAGTCACCCTTTTAGGCCTAATTTGACTGTGTTTATATTTCAAATGCTTAAAAAATCATCAAAATTTATTAAACAATTCAATGTTGTGCCTACCTTATCGTTCATGTTCTTGGCTAGTGTATCGAGGATGAGATTGATGCCCCCCAGCTCCATGATCTCAGCGCAGAACTCGTTCCTCACAGAAAGCCGTGCCAATGTCAGGAAAAGTTCTCCCAAGATGTCACTGTTTGTACTGTAGTCTATAGTGGGAAAGGAAATAAAGCTTTTAATGTGTTTTTGAGTCATATACACTTTGTAGATAACATACTGTAGAGGTCGGCGAAAATGGTCTTTGGAAACAAACGGGATTCGAACCTGGGTCTCTCAACTTGCAAGCGAGTGCTCTACCACTGAGCTACATCCCCAGACCTGACGTTTCCTACCTTCCATCTACACCAGGATTGGTATGTGTTCACCGGCAAACCAGCTCCCAAGGGCTGGTGTAACCGGAGTAGGAGTAGATAGCAAACCGCCATGGACTTACAGCCAGAGGTGGCCCCTACTAGCTCTAACACTTTCAGGGCTGCTTATGCAGTATTGCATCATTCCTATTGGATATTTATATGAGCATCATGCAGACCCTCCAGGAGTTTACCAACCCTGTAGGGTTGGTAAACTGCATAAATGTAGGCCTGGCAAAAATACTCATCTGGGCTACATTCATGCATCATGGAGACCTCTGAGCATAATGCAATAATGCATTGGCGGCCTTGAAAGAGTTCAAACGCCATCTACGCGGGCTGCGCCTTCTACGCGAGAGATTACGGTAATATTCATGCACTGTAAACCGTCAAGTTGGGGACTAAAAGGTTTGACCTTTTGGTCAATTCAATGCATCTCTGCATCATGCTTAGCATACATATTTGAGACGTTCATGAAGTGGCAGAGTGCTGTACCTATGTTGCACCCACAAAGTTGCTCATTGAGGTTGCACCACAATACAGGACAGAACTTTGAGGTTCTAATCAGTCGTTTACGGTTTAATGCTACAAAATAATCCCTTTTCATATCTCTGTGTAGGAATAACTGCTTTACCCCAGGATTGCTTTAAAAAAAATAATGTTACCGTATTCTCCCGCGTAGAAGACGCACTGCGCGTATAGGACGCACCCCAAACTCAGCAGAGGCATTTTCACGTATAAGACGCACCTCTTTGGGCTCAATTTTGTAAATCCAATACATTTCTATAGTAAAATTACCCCTCGTATAAGACGCACCCCCAACTTGAGAGAAAGCTATAAGACGACCCAGCATTTTGTTTGGCCTAGAGGACGCGTCTTATACGCGGGAGTTTACGGTACTTCGAAAAAACAAAATTTCCATCAAAATTTTTCAGGTCTAACCATATTTTCCCCTATGTTAACCAGGGAGAGAGGTACCTCCCAGGCACTCACCTTGTGCGATGTTCATGATTTTGCGGAGAGCATTTTGTTCTGTGACGATCATTTTAGCATGTTCGTGTGCTTTACCAAATGGCGCTCTGGGGTCGTCGTCGTTGGTGAGAACACGGAACGTCCCACACACCTCCTTCACAACCTGATGCTGGTCGCGGTTATTGTCTAACGTCTCCGCTAACAACCGGATTATGTCCTTTTCTACAAAGTCCTATATAAGATGAATACAGCAGTCTTTAACATTCAAGTGCCAAACTATACCTAACGTTCATGTTCTTAAATACAAATATTGGTTTAAAAAAACAGTTCAGACCCTTTGTGAGGCTTATCGGCAGAATTAGTATAAAAACGTACTAAAACTGTATTTTTCAAGCCGCAGGTGCTGCTTATAACTTTCTCTCAAACTGTGTGTGCTGCTTATATGCAGGTACCTGGTAGATCTTTTCCCAGGAAATAAACGTATATAATATGAAATCATTTCAATAAATTTGATACCTACTTGTCGGTTTTGTTCGTGCATTATGCACGTTGTGCGTATTACGAGCACAGTGAGTGCTAATAGTTCCCGATCCTTAGCTTTGTCGTAGGTTGACACATATCCCATTAGGAGGTGCATACCCTTGTCGTCTAGTAAGTCCGGCTGACCCGTACAGAGCGCGACCATCGCAGTCAGGGCCTCCTTCATTAGCGCTCGGTTAGACTCAGATTTTATACACGTCGCAATAAGGACCCCATACGCATTGTTTCTCCCTGCCATACATCTGTAGACGAAATGGATTAGATTTCTCAATCAAAACATGGAAACAAAGCGTCACATCCTGCATAAGTCTAGTACTGTATCTAAAAATAAAAGATTTAATATAAGTCGTTCAGTTCTAAATCATTCAAATTATTCAGTGTATGCATTTCTAATACATCTGTACAAGTGAAAATTAATGATAATTATTATTAAATGTACCAAAATTAATCCGTTTAAGGGCTACACAGTGTTTTAATACTTGTTCTTTAAAGTGCAGACCAGGTCCAGCGAAAGTGATGCAGGTCTAAAGTGAGCAGATGCGGGACGAGCAGACATGGGACGAGCAGACACGGGACAGATATTTTTCCATTATTTGCCTGTGATGCCAACATATTTTGAACATATGGGACAAATATGGTACTGTTAGATTAGCTATGCCTCTGAACTTATCAAATCATTAGTTTCAGCTTTGTAATGTCCAGAAAAAGAGAGTTTTAAGCAAATTTTCTCTCTTGTCCCCATCTGCTCATTTGCTTGTCCCATGTCTTCTCATTTATGGAGCAGCTCATCAGTTTTTAGCCTATTACAACCACAATTCTTTTATCTATGGGGTATTATGGCCTCAAGGAATTTCACAGAACCATATTTGTCCCGTATGTTCAAAATTTGTGGCTATCATAGTTAAATAATGTTAAAAATATGTCCCGTGTCTGCTTGTCCCGCATCTGCTCACTTCAGACCTGCATCACTTTCGCTGGACTTGGTCTGCAATACCCCATGTATAAGCCATGACTTATAGACCATTTCAGTGGACTATTGTAGCTATTAATATAGAGTCCTCCTGAACTCAGGGTTCAGCTCATATGCAGGGTTTTACTTATATAGACAAGAGGTGGGTATTGTTACCCGAATGCAAATTTGTTATTTAGGTTTTATTTTATGACAGAGCATAAATTATGGTGTATAACATTGTATACCAAGGTAGCGGCTTGTCCAATGGGCACAGCCATTGCTGAAGCTGATTACCAGAGGTTATTACTGATAACAGTTATCAGATAGGTACCATGTTCCTCCACCTCCCCCCACCCGTGGTAAGAGGAAAGCAGTGAATAGTTGGTGTTATTTTATTGGCTGATTAATAAGCAAGCTAAGTGGGTATATCAGCCCAGTTACCTGCGTGCGAGGTCCTTGTCACACTCTGTTCTAAACGTGTTAAGGTGTGCTGTAACTGACGTCTCATCAAGCGTGACAGCGGCGAGGTCAGCGGTAAGAGCATCGAGCGCCGTCAGTACCGCGTGCTGCTGGGGACCATCTCCTCCAGCCGCATATAACTCTGGGTCACGGACTATGTTTAACAGATTTACTCCCTGTGAAATACATGGAATAAGAAATAAATGTATTAGCTGCAAATTGTTATATCATAGTAAACAACATCTAGGTACATCCCCCATTTTCAACTCATATATGGGGTTCAAGTCTTTTTTTGTGCAGGGTCATGAGGCTAATTAAAGTAATTCAGTGTTGTTTTTTCTCAACTATGGGTTCTCCTGCACAAGACTAAAACATTTTTAAGATTTTGAACATAGTGACACATATGAGGGATGTCATTGCATTTTGGCCATTATTTAGGAAATTTGGTCGTGTGTGTGTAACGAAAGTTCATTTGTTCAGCCTGGAAATATCAAACACCCCCCCCCCTTTCAATGTTATGAAATTTTCTTAATGGATCTGGGAACATCATGGCATTGAGTTTTCCACTTTTGGACCAAAGGTTTAGGAAATCAGGGACTACTCTCATCTATAAATCCATTTTTCTCGCCCATTTATTGATATAACTTCACCACAAGTTTTTTGGAGTTGCAAGCTGCGTCAGCAGCTGGGAGCGTAGCGACCATAGCAACTCCATAATGTTTTCGGTTTTCTCCCTATGACATCATCGGTGACGTCATGCTGTCTCAGTGACGTCACCCGCAGTGGCTAGTGATGAAGTGGCAACTCCTATCCGTGGTCCTTGCCACATTTTTCTTGTTGTATGTGTAATTTGTCAACAAAATTTTCTCAAACCTTAAATAAAAAAAGATGCGGGAGAAATCATATCCCTGCATATATATTGTATATCACACTTGTCATACCTGGGCCTCAAATTGTGTGACTGCATCTTCAATCGCTTCTGTGACGTCCATTTCAAACTCCTCCATGTTTTCCCGAACGACTGAGTCGAATGTCTCCTGTGTTATCACACTCGCCATCTAGTATTACAGGAAAAAAAGAAAAATTCTAAATGTACCCGAAGACAAATATAGTTAAACTATTGATACAACATACTTTAAAAGATGTGCCAACAAAAAAAAAACGTGAAAAATAAAAACACTTTTTTAGACATAGTATATTGGACATTATCTTATATTAAAAGTCGCTGACTGAATATAACATTGAACATACCTAGTACCATTAGCCTAGCAGTTGATTCAAATTCCTAGCACTGCCTGAGACCTTCTGGTTGTGCCAGGCTTTATAACATAGGTACCGGTACTGGGAGCCTGGGCACTACTTTCAGTAGGACCTAATCATGTATATCTATACGGCACATGGCTATTGTATTATTGACCAATGGGAAGCATCCCTGGCATTTACTGCGGAGACGGGGGCTGAAGGTGTTAGTCATAGTGCAGTCGGGGTCTAATGGCGGCCTCCATAGCCTAATATGCTAATATGCTAATATGAATCAACAGCCCCAGTGCTCTTGGCAGAGATATAATATTTGTGGACATTGCCTGGACTAGTGATTCATCTACGCTTACATACAAACCTGACTCATGCTGCCAGCTTAGTGATTTAATGTTAAAGGGGCCCTGGCACGGCGAATGCTTGCCCGCATTAAAAGGTCATGTGACCACCCGTTGACCAATCAGATCGTCGCAAAAATTTCCGCTGGGTCCCGCGGATTTGTGCACGATCTTTTGGTAGGTACCCATGTTGAAATTCGCCATGCCAGGGCCCCTTTAAATGCAGGGTCAGCATGATGCGTGAATGTGGTCCAGGCAGATAAAGGGGAATGTGATCTTAGGCCGACTGCAGATGGGCCTGACTGGGTTGACAGATTGTGACGTTTGGGGCATCTGTGGTGGACATCCAATCCAGTCGGCCAATATCAAAACATGTTTGATCTCCCTGATTGGATCGGCCAGCCTTTCCCTAACTAACGACTGAATCGACCCTGTCTGCAGTTGCCTTTAGGTCGCCAGATTGGGTTGTTAGTTAAGGAATTTCCATTCGGATCCGATCAAGTGGGCCGCAGATGGGCATGACTGGGTCAGCGGATCGTGACCTCAGGGGCATCTGTGGGGGACGTCTAATCTAGTCGGATCCAACATGTCTGATATTGTTGAATTGGATCGGACATACGCCACAGAAGCACCCCTTGTGTTCCAATCCTTAGTCGGGCCCATCTGTGGTCAACTTTGATCAATCAATTTCCAGGCCCATGTCTGCATTCATGCAACAGGATGACATAATATCATTAATGTTTTATTTCAGCCCTTTGAAGTGTATAACGAATCTGTTGTCATTGCCATTGAAACTTGCCAAGGCCCAAGGGAAAAGAGACTGAACTTCTGAAGGATAATTCTTACTATGGCCAAGTGGCCAAGCTCAAGGCACTGGTGCATATCCTATCAAATTTGTATGTGTATATTGTACTGTCTGATTTTCATGCTTTCTCATATCTATAAAAAAAAAGAAGTACCGGTACATACAGCCAAGTAGGCTTAGTTGTATTTTATTTATCTAGAATGTTCTACTCGATACTCTACAAGAATATCTAGCTGTGTGAGTCATCATGGGCCTATGGCAGTCTTAGACAAGGACTGACAAGAATGCAGTGTATACCATCACAACCACACGTATTATCGCTCAAGGCGGTGTGTTTTAGGGTGGATTACTTTGTTCATATCAAAATATCAAACACTACAACTTCACTGCCATACTTACCTTTATATGTGGGTTTCAACCAAACAGTTTGTAGCTTAATATTTAAACGTACAACAATATATTTAGATGATATTCGAGAGTTCAGGCAAGTCAGCACACGACGGCGACTGCACAAAATCGTTCTTGAGTTACCCAGTAGGCGGCGCTGCGGAGAAGATAGTACCGACGTTTCCCACATGAGGTCGCGTCTGTTATTTTGGCGCCACAATTCGCTGCCCACAGTCTCTGGCACATGTGGGCTAGCATTGTATAGTATCAAAGGGATATATAAGAAATTTAATAAATAAGCAAATGTCAATGACCATTGGATGTTTTAGCATAGTATTCACCGAGGTGAGGCTGTCGGTATTCAACGACGCCTTAGGGAGTGGTCATTATGTTTAACAGGGGGGGGAGGGTGGGTTTGAGGGGGGGGCGTAAAATTTTCAGACCCCTCCCGAGGGGGGGGCTAAAAAAATTTTGACCCCTCTTGAGGGGGGGGGGCTAAAAAAATTCACCCTTTTTATAGCAAAAAAGCCCGCGCGCTACTATAGATCAAAGAGGGGCGCGAAAACTCTCCGCGCCTCCGGCGCGGGGGGGCGCAAAAAATTTTGACTGCCGTCGAGGGGGGGCCGTAAAAAATTTCCGCGCGTCGGCGCAAAATCCCACCCCCCCCCCCCCCCCGTTGATAAATAATGACCACTCCCTTATAGGCAGAGTTGAATGCGGACAGGCCTCACCGATATTCTAAGGGGGGCAATACACTTATGAAGGGGGCTATCAAGAAACGTTTCCCCTAAGAGCTTGCAGGATTCTATCGAAAGTAGATGTCAAGATAAAATGAACACATAATCAATGCCTCTCAAGGGCCCATACAGTCCCACAAATAACTGATTGGGCCTCTGCCCGTGGTATTAGACCCCACCCCAATCTCTTAATTGGTGCCACATCTAGAGTTTAGATTCTGCTTAGATAGCCATCTGACACCGGGGTCATGGCCTTAGTGGGTCATGGGGCTCACTACTACATGTGCACATTTTACTCCAACATTTTACCATATTTTTTTTTTGAGGTTTGAAAATGTTTATTGTCAAGTCACTATTCATACAGAAAGTGGTAAAATTAGACAATAATGTGAATCCTCGTTCAGTTATTACATTAAGTGGTTGTTTGCACATAGTTCAATGAATAAAGATGGGAATTTATACAATGAAGGATGAGAACAATAATATAAACAGAAAAAATAAAATCTATATAACAAACAGTATATACTATGTACACAAATAGCAACCTCTATAATCTTACAATAAAATTTCAAAAAGAGGGGGAAGCAGGCATGGTACACCAGCAAGCCCGTGCCCAGCCTGCCCCATTGGGGGGAGACCATTGCTTGAAAAGTGGACCTTTTTGCCATTGCAAGTGAAGCACAGCGACAGACCCGGTAGTGGCGGATCCAGGAGTTGACCACCACATGTCGCGCGCAACATGCTTAAGGGGGCCGCAAACGGACTGTTTCAGTCATCTGACTGGATCAGTAGTCAAGGAGGAGCCCTGTGTGCGGGGACCATCTGATCGAGTCAGAACGGATCAAACATGTTTGATATGCTCTGATCTGATCAGATGTCTCAGTCAGATGATCAAGACAGGCCATTTGCGGTCCCCTTTAGACTGTTATATGTATGGCGTTGTGTTTTATTTTAAGGGGGTTTGGGGGCTTGCCCCCAAGAATAAAAATTGAATAAAAGATGTTACAATGTATAGTTTAATGCATTTTGGTGTACCATCAGCAGTAAATCTAAGATTATGATAACAGGAAATGAAAACCATAATTGATCACACAAAAGTGTTTGAGGGAGGCTTTCGGGCACGTCCCCTAGAAAATTTTTGAAATATAAATATCAAACTCAATATTTTAAAGCATTTTTAGTGTAACCCTGGGTGGTGAGGGTTTTCAGAAAGAGGATGCAAATCTTATGTGGTAATGCACTGTTTTTGAGAGGGTTTGCGGGGCTGGTCCCTAAAAAAATGAATATAGATGTCAAACTCTCTAGTTCAAGTAAATCAAGGGATTTTCATCATTCTGGTAGCCTCAGGTGTGAATCTAGTATTTTCATATATTGTTGTGCAAGGGAGTGTGGGGGCCTGCCGCCATCCCCCCAGGAAAAGATTTGAAATATAGATGTCAAACCTTGAAGTTTAAAGCCTTTTGGTGTCCCCTCAGGAGCATGTTTATGCAATGGTTATTGGAGGGGGGGGGCATGCGCAAAGAAAGTCTTAAGACATAACCATCAAACTTTTATTCAAAGCATTTTTGTAAAGGCAATGATTTTCAGATTGATGTCCTGACACATTGTTCTTTGATAGGGTTTGGAGGGCTCGCCCCCCAAGAAATTTTTTGAAATATGCATATCAAACTGTGTAGTTTAAAGCATTTTGATGTAACCTTTAATAGGGATGATTTTAGAAAAGGAATGCAAATCTTATGTGATGATGTGTTGTTATTTGAATGTTATTTAAGCCTGCCCCCCCAGGTGCAAGAAAACTTTGAAGTTTTAAAATGAGGCAGTCAACTCAATATTTTCAGTATTTTGATGCTCCCTAAGGGATGAATAAATGGGATGGAAATCTGATAGAAAAATACCTGGGGAACCCCAAATAGTTTAATATGCATAAGGCATAGCCAATGACTAGAATCTTATGGGGTCACTTCTGCATACTGGGGAGCGGGTGATTTTTAGTAGCTTATTACTAATCTAATATAATTATACCCTACATCCCTGACTTGAGGCCATTCCTATAGTACAACTCAAAGGCTCACCTGGGATGGGTTTTAGGTATAAGCTACACCTTACATATCAGCTGAGCATTATCTATATGTACGATGCAACGGCACTCTGGTGTATTTTATTTTTTTCAAGACTGGCTCATGTTAGAAAATTTTGAGAATTTTCATATACTGTAGATGCTGTGGAACCATTAATTGTCCAATTGACAAACAATATAAAAACTTTATCAAAGAGGAATAGGGTACTTGAGTGGGGGTATACAAAGTGGACATCTGGGGTAGGTCCAAAGGGGGTGGGTCCACCCTCGGGAACCCCTCTTTGGACATGTTTATGGGTGGAAATTGAATATTTTATCATGAAATCATGCACTGGACTCTGGAGGCTGGAGTAAGATTCAGCTCCAAGCAGAGTAAAGGGCTCTGAAGTGAGCAGCTCAGTTAGGCTGCTTCTGCTTGGAGAGTAGGAGGGACAGAGTGGAGAGGCTGCAAGTTGTTTCTGGGTCACACAGCCCTGTACACTGGTCACACAAGGTGGTCACGGTGGGGTGGTGACAGGAGGTAGGGAGTTGGCAGGGGGTAGGGGTCTGTCTCATTGTGACTCCTGGATGACCCAAGGGTCAAATCAACATTGATGTTTATAAGATATTATAATGAACATAACCACAGCTCAGGAAATTCAATGAGGGTTTTATTACCCTTTAAAAAGTGCAATATGATTATTCCTTATTTTCTCCATTAAACTGATTGAGGTCCACTATATCCAAAATTGAACCATACCACGGGGCCTAAAATGTGGACCTTTTTTGTCTGTTGGGCCATGGGGGAGAGCTTAGTCTCCCCCAGCTCCCCCCCCCCTGGGCACAGGCTTGCACCAGTTTGTTACTATCAACAAGTTTTATACTAGCATGTATTACACTATACCAATAGGATATATATGGACAGATCAGTAGGTACAAAACATATCTTAAACAGATGATCAGCAGATATACAGGATGAGAGTATAGTCACTGTGAGCTCATGGATGAAGTTCATGCAGTGTAGTCTTTCAACAGCTCCACATGAATAAATTCTAGTAGAGGGTGTAGTCAGCAAACAACAGCTCCCTCTACTCAATCAGGATAAGGTGTAGTCTTTCAACAGCTCCCTAACCTGTATCTATTTTCATATTACTCATCCAGCTCATTCAGCTCATCACCCATTAACATCATCTTGGACAAGTCTTGTATCTACCTAATTCTTGCTCTAAATTTAAGTTTACTTTCACTGTGTTGGACATCAGCTCGGAGATTGTTCCATAACTCAACTCCTCTATATAGCGGCGAGTTGTTGAATCCCATGTTACGTGCTCTGGGAATGACTATCTTGATCTTTGATTCGGACCTCATACCTGGCCTTCTGATTTCCTCATCGACCCAATCTGGATTTCTTGATAATTTGTACATGAAGCTAAGCAATAATTCTTGTCGTCTCCTCATCAGGAGTGGAATATTAGCCCGTTCATGGAGCTCTTCTTCGTTAAGATCTAAACCTCTGAAACAAATTTTAAGGCCTCTCTTCTGCATTCTGTCCAACTTTTTTAACAGGCCTTCATTAGCCCCCTCGTAGGCAAAACAAGCGTAATCAAAAACAGACATTATGGTGGTTTTATAGACTGTTACAGCAACTTTTTCAGATAACATGTTTCTGAATTTACTGAATCTAAAAAGACGGTGGTTAATTTTACTATTTAAATCCTTTAGCGCAGGTTCAAAACTCAATAGACTGTCTAACTTTAGTCCTAAGTAGCAGTAGTTATTCAGGGTTTCAAGTTCTTTGTTATACAAATATAGTTTTTGGCCCCTGGTAACTTTTTGCATGAACCATACCACACAACTTTGGATTTATCCGTGTTAGCAGTAAGCCTCTTGGTTACAAACCAGGATTGTAATCGATTTAATGCCGTTTGTAACCTATTGGTTATAGTTTCAATTTTGTTGTTTGAGCTGTATATTACCAAGTCGTCTGCATAAAGATAATGTTTACAATTAGCAAGAACATCACTGACATCATTTATATATAGTATGAACAAGAGCGGTCCCAATACAGACCCTTGCGGGACACCAAATTGTACTGGGGCTTCATTAGAAACAAAGGAACCAATTTTAGTATACTGGCTTCTCCCAGTTAAGTAACTCATTAGCCAATTGAGTGTTGTGTCATGTAAACCAAGTTGTCCTAAAATTTCAACAAGATAGGCGTGATTAACACAATCGAACGCCTTACGTAGGTCAAGATAACAAACTCCAGTCAAATGGCCTCTATCTCTATTTTCATAGATATCACTCAGGAGTCTGAAGACTGCATCTGCAGTCCCCAGTCCTGATCGATAACCAAATTGTTTTGCAGAAATAACATTTTTCTTATTTAGAATTTCATTTAGATGGCAATACATTATTTTTTCCGCAATTTTGGAAGGTACAGGTAATAGTGATATCGGCCGCCAATTGGTGATTAACTTTATATTACCGGGCTTGGGTATTGGATTCACCCTTGCCCTTTTCCATTTTTCAGGAAATATGCCACTGGTGAAGCTCAGTTCGTACAACCTAGTAACAGGATCTAACAAAAATAACAGTGCTGTTTTCAAAATATCACATCTAATACCATCAATTCCGGAAGTTTTGTTAACATTTATTTCTTTTATGAGCATCTCAACAAAGCCCTTTTCAACTCGCACAGGAATTTCAGCTGGATCAACAGGTTCAGTCATTAATACACGCTCAGGATAACCATTATCTGTGAAAACTGAAGATAGTTTAGCACCAATATTTGAGAAATAATCATTTAAATGATTTACAGATTCATGCTCTGACTTGATAAAACCATCATCACCTATCAATTCTGGAGGGGCAATTTGCACCTCTGGTTTCAAAACTCCATTTAAAACTCTCCAGAATCGCTTTGGGTCAGACTTAGCCTACTCCAGTGCAGACTTGACTTGGTTGGCCTTTGAGTACCTGATAGCCTTATTAATTCTACAACGTAGCTGCCTGGCTTTATTGAGATAATAACCATCTTTAATTTTCGAAAACATTTCCACATTGTCCTCACGCTCATTTATCATTGACAAGATGTCATGTGTCATCCATTTATTTCTTCTGTCCACAATCTCAATTTCAGACCAAGGACAGTACTCATATAAGTATTCAATTATCAAGTTTTCAATGAATGACCAAGCACCATCAGGGTCGTGCAGTTCATAAAAAACATCCCAGTCTGCCATTATTAGCCACGCTTTGAAAGTTTCTTCATCATAACCTTTGTACTTTCTCACCCAAACTTTCTTTTTGATATAGTCAACCTTCTCTTTTGTTTTTACAGCAAACACAGGCAGATGATCACTTACTAAAAAATTCAAGACACCAGATGTAATAGACTCATTGTAATTACCGTAAACTCCCGCGTATAAGACGCGTCCTCTACGCCAAACAAATGCCTGGGGGGTCTTATAGGATTTTTTCAAGTTTAGGGTGCGTCTTATACGAGGGGTAATTTTACTATAGAAATGTACTAAATTTACATAATTGAGCCCTAAGAGGTGCGTCTTATACGCAAAAATGCTCCTCCCAAGAAGGGGGTGCATCCTATACGCGCACCGCGTCTTATACGCGGGAGTTTACGGTAGTCAATATATTATCTAAACATGATACAATAATATTTTAGGGTCTAGTGCACTGATTAATGAGTTTATGATAGCCGTTAAATCGGCAAGCATCGATTAGCTTTACAGTACTAGGTAGTTTTTCACGCAAGGTATTTATATTTATGTCCCCCATAATCCATTGTTCAAGCCCTTCTTTATCTGCAATTTCCATAACACGAGACAAATGTAGAAAAAACTTATCTATCTTGCCAGAAGGAGGTCTATATAGAATGACCAATTGTAAAGTATGTGTCTTCAAGACTAGATCTAATACTAGACATTCAATATCCTTGTTACTACAACTAATGTCATTGCGTATTTTAACATCAAGATTAATGTCATCTCGAATGTAAACTGCTAAACCTCCGCCTTTCTTTCTTTTTCGGTCCAGCCTGAACAAATTCATGCCTTCCCAGTTTATTAAGTCATCATCATAGTCTTCATGTAACCAAGTTTCACTCATTCCGACTATATCAGCACCATCTAAATGGTCAAATATTTCCTGTCTTTTGTTAAACATGCTTCGCGTATTTAGATGTACCATTTTCAAGCCCTTCATATTTAGAAAATCGTTTAATCGTGTAGTTGTTGCCATTACATAAACAAATACAAGTAGACAATAATTTATATACAAAAAATAAAGAATTATAAATTAAAAAAATAAAGGAGATTAGTTTGGGGGCGCCACTGTAGCTGGGCCGAACCTAGTGAGAGCGTGCCTTGTGCCGCCACCTACCGCTGGCTGGACAAACTAATGGCTGATATGATGAATATCTGAGTCATAATTATGTCTTTAGGTTGTCATTGTTAACAACCAATAAGAAGAAATGCCAAAAATAACCAAATTGACAGATGTGGAGTGTGCAGAGATATCATTTGGAAAGAAAAAAAAGTGGAAAGTTTTGTGTATCCCCCTCCAACATTGGGGTGAGGAGACAGACAACTAGCCCCAGCTGTTTATGTGTCCTCCTGGTCACCAAACACACAGCACTGCAGGAGGTGTGATGTAATGAAGGACCGTCTTGGTTCAGGATGGTCTGAGAGCAGTTATTCATAGGCCTACATACCTCGTGCCAAGGAAGTGTCTCTTTCCCTTGGAATCGTGGTTGCACATGGTTGCCATAATTGTGGGAGTGCCCGCCCCCAGGTGAGGGGTCTAGGGGGTCCAATTTCAAGGCCATTGTAACCCTTTTGCTACATGGCTACCCAGCACTGTATGTGAGTAAACACATTTTATTTTCTGATATTTATAAAAAAAATAAAATAAATAAAAAAGAGTAAAACTTTATGTTTCCCCTACAGACCATCTAAAAATGTTTGGAAATGTTCTAGTAAAACGAAAAATCAATCAATTAATATTAATTAATTTCTAACCTCCCACGTAGCAAATGTCGTGTGGCCCTACTGTGGCCCACCCTTTATTTGGTGTGGCTTCTGATGTGGGCCGCAATGGGCTAACTGATGGGCTGCTGACAGTTTCTGTCCTCAATGAGTTGTGCGGGCCACACTGGGCTAACCAATATGGGCACAGATCAGTCTCAGAGTGGGTTGACCATTTTGGGTTTTTGGTGTGGCTGAAAGTGGGCTGCCGTTTTTGATCACATGGCGCCATCTGGGAAAAAGTTATCATTTTGGGGTCAACATGGGTTTTTGGTGTGGCTGAAAGTGGGCTGACCACTTTAATCAGGTGGCACCATCTGGTTTTGATATTATAGAAAATTTTTTTTCCCCTCATTTTCTACTATTTTGAACCCTGAAAATGCACTGCTAGCCTCCAGGTGCAAGCCCCTCCCCTTGGCCTCCACAATTGGAAGGAGACTAAGCACACTGCATTACTCTCTCCATCTACACGATACAGCAGAATCATAAGTTCGAACTTAGTTCGCCAAGGCATGTCAATGCCTTTCTAGTCCAGTAACTTGCTAGCCTTCAAGTTCATAGTTCCTCCCAATGGGTAGCATACTTCAATATAAAATGATTACCACAGAAATGGTGTAGTCACATAAAAGACTGCTGGCATCACCTAACTTTGCACATTTCAAATGTGTTTTGCAAGAAGATCCAAACTCTGAGAAAATGTGTGTACTGTTATAATTTATGATTTGATAGCCTATTTCTGTTATATCGTATTAAAGGAAAACAATACCGACTTGGGGGGAAAGCTGTACATCAGGCATAGTGGGGTCATCTAGTGTCAAAGTTCAGAACTCCAAGCTGAGTATGCCTTGTGCAAACCCATCCTCAGCCCTGTCTGGAGAATTATCTTTGGAACTGATCTACCATAATCTCTCGCGTATAAGGCGCACCTCGCCTATAAGGCGCACCCCCAACTCAGGGAGGTCTGTCATAACGTATAAGGCGCACCTCTGAGGGCAGATTTTTGTTAATTTAGAACTGTTATTTAGTAAAAGATACCCCCCTATAAATTGCACCCCAAACTCAAGGCAATTTACCTCCCACGTATAAGACCCAGCAGCATTTTGTTTAGCCTATAAGACGCGCCTTATACGCAGGAGATTATGGGATGCCTGATTTGGGATGCTCACTTTGAAACCAATATGTTTTAGTTCAGTTTGCCCCATTAGGGCAACCCAATGTGGCCCAATGTGGAAACCAACCATTTGCCCAACCTAAAACCATGAATGGTATTCTGCCCGCTACATGGGCTAGTGGGTAGATATAGCCCTTAAAATTCATACCAACTATCTTCTTCATGTAAAGCACAGCCAGAGCTTGCAAACCGGAGACAGTATACCTGTCCCGAGGAGTGTGGAAATGAACTATTGTAAAAACCAGGCAGGGGCGTAGGAAAAAAGGGGGGGGGGAGGCCAGGGGGGCCTGGGCCACCCCCCAATCATAAAGGAGGTGGAGCCTGAGTTTGTCTGCCCCCCCCAAAAAAAAAAAAATTACCAAGAATTAATAATGAATTGAACAAGAGCTAAAACTTTGCATTTCAAATAAGATTGATATAGTATTGAGAGAGGGAAAATAGGGGCCTTATATCAGATCTAAAATTCATCAAAAATTACTTTTCTATACATATTTTATATAGGTATGTGTAGGTGCTATTGCGCTTGAGCCGACAATTCAAGGTGGTCAAGGTGGGGCCCCACTGGGCCATCCCCATGAAGATGTGCTTCCTACGCCTCTGAACCAGTAAGACGTGGCCCATATATATATACAGACATGTAGACAATTTAAGACATAGCGGAAGGAGGGGGGGGGGGTTGTGGGGGAGGCAGAAGTACATCTTCAAACTACAACATGTATTATAGCAGTGCTTGGTAGCTTTTTAGAGAGTATGCCTACATATACAATGTATCATTTTCAGGAGGCTTTTTACAATAAATTGATTGGGGGAAGTGCTACGATTAGCCACAGTTAAGGGGACCCATGGTGTGTTTTTTACATAAAAAATATCCATTGGTTTTGATTAGATTAATCATAATTCAAAACTTCAGGTGCTTCTTATAGTATTTGTGCAAGTTGAAGGTGGTACTTATGGGTGGATGCAGCTTAAATGTGGAGAATTATGGTGCAATGATTATCATAAACTGTGGTGGCTACATGGGTGGTGAGCATAGCAGAGCTACCTTCTTAGACGTCATCAGAACAGAGAAGACAGCGATACAGGACACGTGGAGGAGGCCCCAGCAGGAGTCTTTGGATAAGGTAGGAGTAGTCACCCAGCAGCTATAATAATGGCTGAGTACTGCTTCGTGCATTAGCCCCCCCCCCCACCCAAAAAAAGTGTCGTGTTCAGGTAATGGGGTTGGGGGAAATTATGGTAGGTAGTTAGGATATTTTTTTTACTAAATTTTATTTTCAATGTGAAAAAGTATTTTTATGCTGATTGTGCTGAAACCAAATTCGTCGACTCAGTGCAACAAGGTTGGATCTTCATATTTCAAGTGTTGCAGGAGAGGTTGAGCTCAGTAGGCACATATCTCATAGACAGAGCTTCAATACTTTTATAGTTTTGCCAAAATGTCAGTTACAACCTTGTTGCACTGAGACGACGTAATGACCAAACTTGGGTTTCAAATCAGTTTTCCAACTTTGCAAATTTATTTATACACATTTGGAAACCTTCTAATAATTTGTTTGCGTCTACCAAGGCCCTGGTGTCCTTAACCCATTATGTATCACAAAAGTACATTTATACGTCATCTCCATTGGTCGTCATGATGCGTTCATGCAGCCCTGAAGAATCTATTTGCCAAGGTTGCATTCATGCATCAGGCTTGCCACTCCTGTCTGATGCACTTCTGAGGATTCTGCATGATGCACTTATGCAGCACCGCATTGGTGCATCATGTTTACAATGATGAATCTACATGAAACTCGAGACAGCATGTGGCCCTTAACGGGTTAATGGAGGCTGCAGGTAAAATCTAATTGACGCCTTTACAGACTTCCAGAATCCAGTAACTCTGATTTCGGACACCAGGAGGGTGTTGCGAAAGGATAGGAATTCAATTCTGTCGGAGGTGCTATTCCCAAATGGGAACTGACTACCCTCAGGCAATGACTTTTCCCCTGTTTTGCAGCAAGGTAATAGTATATAGAATTGATTCTTACGTTTTCAGGAATTGGGGAATGCTTCCAAGTATGACTCACACTAAAAAGATTGATTCTGAGTGTAAGATGAGAAGTTGGTTCTGAGCAGCAGAACAAGTAGGAACTGGAAGGTGAGTTACAACAGTTAGAATCCTTTATCGATTCTTTTCGCAATAGCCTCCTGATGTCAAGTAACATTAACCTCAGGATGTAACTGTTAATTAGATTGTCAGCCTGTGATTGTAGTCCAAGGCTTTCCAAGCCCATCTGAATAAGGTCTTTGTCTCTTCGTTTCTGTCCCTTATACATTTGTTAAGTGTTCAAATGCCCAGACATTGACATGTCTGTCGCTAAAAACGGTTTTATTACATGTTTCAATGTGTTTTTTATGTATAAGTTAACGTTTGGCAAACTGAAAAGAAATGTTTTGACGTTAAAAAACGTTTTCTTTTTACAAGTGGGTCTCCATACCACCCGTCCCCTTTTATGCCATTTATTAAATGTGTGCGACCATGCATTGCTTTGATCACTTCTGTAAAAGTTTCCTTCCTTAACGTTTTTATCTCTCATTGAAATAAATTTTACAAACACGGTTTTCCACAAATTTTATTATCATTATTTTTTTTTATTAGGCCACTCACTAAAATGCAGAATGTTCTGCCTGGACCTATTTCAAGTACACTTATATATGTGACAAGTTACAGAATGTAATTCCAAGAGATTCATCACCTATGCTATACTAATGCAATTTACATGAGAAATCCATATTTCCATTGTTCGTGATAAGTGTACTACTTTGGCCGCAAGAAAGGTGGCAGACTGTTAACAGGTTGAACTTTAAGTGGGAATGGTATAAAGATAAACATGTTTTCTTTTTTTTTTTTGTTTCAGCAGTTCAGTAGAAAACCACCATGGACAATATGACGACACTTGACCCACCACCAACAGAAGATTTCATGGACACTGGCCAAAATACCACAGACTTTTCAGACACATTCTACCTTGACCTCGACTTTGAAAACCTCACCTACACAAACGAGACCAGTGATGGTGAGTATCACAAAATCCCACATATAATCAGCACTCTGACTTTAAGTCGCACCAGAGGCCTGAAATGGTTTCAGGAAGATTCAAAATATTCCCGGGTAGCGGGATCCTTATTGGGTCGACCCCTGGTTAAGCTCGTACCTTGCGAGATAAAAAGCTCGTACCTTGTGAGATAAGCATTGATAACAGCCAGCATGATGGGTATTAGGTGTTATGTAATGTACCCTAAAAAGTCAGCACTGAATGAAAGGAATGAATATGTGTTGCAGTATTGCAAAACCCCGCTTTTTTTCTACTGCAGTTGATACATGTATCTGATATAATGGTAAAGGTGAACGATGACCAGTTTGAGCTGACCGTTTCTTCACGAGCGTGTCCTGCCCGTTCCGCACGAGGCCTCGTGCGGAGCGGGCAGGACACGCGAGTGAAGAAACAGGAAGCTCAAACTGGTCAGAGTTCATCTTTACATTTATGTCAAGATGTTTGGGTTGATAATTAATCGATATTTCATCAATATAATCCATAATTAACTCTTATTTACCCATAGTCATCGCAAAATCCTGACCGCCGCCATTTTGAATGTTTACGTTTCAAAAGTGCTGCGCATGTGCGATAGACCTATGATGTCATCATGCGGATTTGGCGCCGGTTATTCAACGCAGGGGTGCAATACGCAGTCTCAGTGCTTTCTCTATGGAACTACGATATTCACCTTGACATAAACTATTTTTTCCCACGATTCTGGCCATTACAGTGCCTTTTTGGTCATAACCCCGTTCCGTTATCCAGGTTTAACCGCACTCTGAGACCTTTTCTTCATCTTCAAGAAGGTGCTGGTTTGAACCTGGACATATTAATAAATTAGAGAAGTATACAAAGTCAACCTCGCCATACATTTCCAGTTAAAACCGTTCAGGGGTCTGTGGGATTCCATCCCCGGCCGCTGTGGTAAGAGACGGACTCGCTGTCAACTATACCAAGCCGAACGGTACTAGAAGCCAATGTACATGAAGGATTTGAATAAGTTGTCTGACATACCTGATGTTTGCACACCTCGTTAGTATAGAATCCAAAGTTGTCCTGTCGAGTTATTAACAGGGAAAGATCCTTAGATATCCTATATGAACATGCCATGCCTAAATTCTCCATATTGTTTGAAATAAATAAGAATCCAATGATTTTTCCATCATAAGCGAGTCACGCTTGGCCATTCCTTGCTCGATGCATATTTGACCCAGTTCTTCAGCCGAAAGTATGTCAGTTTACATCCTGGCAGCTCCCTGATTCGTCAACAAGAAGGAATGGCTGTGTGGCGATGGATCGCTATGTAAAATCATTGGTTTATTATTTATTTAGAAGAAAATGGACACAAAATGTAGGCGAACACCAACTAGAGATCGTATATTTGTCAGTGCTAGAAGTACAGGACTTGACATGCTTGGATTCTACCCGAAAAATGTGTGTAAAGGTGGAGGTATGTCGGGAAGAGTGACAACATGGCCACTACGGCTTGGCAAAGCAAGCGGATTGCATACACTTTTAAAATGTCTTCTCCTGGTTTAATTCTGGGGTTATAAGGTAAAAAATCAATACAAAATGGAGGAATAAGTGTGATAAATGCATTAATGTATTTATAACCAAGGACTCGGTGAGGTTACCCATGTAGTAAGTCCACTTAGGGCCAATTCAGTTTTAGCTCAGATAAGGTGGTTCAAAGCGGGCAGAATACTAATAGGGCAAACTGAACTAAGACTGTTGGGCTCCCGCCAGTTTTTGTCCACAGCAAGTTGTGTGGGCCACATAAGGCTAACTGATTTGGGCACAGAGCAGCTTCAAAATGGGCAAACACTTTGGGCACAGATTGGTTTCAAGGTGGGCACCCCAAATCAGGCATAGATCAGTTCCAAAGATAATTCCCCGGACAGAGTTGAGGATGGGTTTGCACAAGCATACTGAGCTGGGAGTTCTGAACTTTGACACTAGATGACCCCACTATGTCTGATGTACAGCTTTCCCCCCATGTCAGTATTGTTTTTCTTTAGTATGATATAACAGAAATAGGCTAATGAATCATATAAATCATAAAAGTACACAAATTCTCTCAGAGTTTGGATCTACTGGCAAAATACATTTGAAATGTGCAAAGTTAGGTGATGTCAGCAGTTTTTAATGTGACTACACCATTCCTGTGGTAATCATTTTATATTGAAGTACGCTACCCATTGGGAGGCACTAAGAACTTGAAGGCTAGCATGTTACTGGACTAGGTCTGGTTGACATGCCTTGGCCATCTAAGTTTGAATTGATGGTTCTACTGTATCATGATGATGGGGAAGTAATACAGTATGTTTAGTCTCCCTCCATCTATAGAGGCCAAGGGGAGGGGTTAGCACCTGGAGGCTAGCAGAGCATTTTCAGGGTTCAAAATTTTAGAAAAACAGGAAAAAAATAGATTTTCTATAATATCTATCCTAGATGGCGCCACCTGATCAAAGTGGTCAGCCCACTTTCAGCCACACCAAAAACCCATGTTGACCCCAAAATGATAAATTTTGACCAGATGGCGCCATGTGATCAAAGTGGTCAGCCCACTTTCAGCCACACCAAAAATCCCATGTTGAACCCAAACCCACTCTGAGACTGATCTGTGCCCATATTGGTTAGCCCATTGTGGCCCACACACCTCACTGAGGGCAGAAATTGTCAGCAGCCCATCGGTTAGCCCATTGCGGCCCACATAGGAAGCCACATTAAATAAAGTGTGGGCCACAGTAGGGCCACACCACCTTTGCTACCTGGGTAGCTGGAAATATTCGCCCGACCGTGCAGCGGAAGGGCAAATATTTCCAGCAAATCTCACCTCGTCCTAGGTTAAACATACATTAATAGCTTAATAAAAACTAGTGTTAAGCCTTTGTAATATGTTTGTTTTATCATAAATGGTGGTATTGAAACAAATGCCTGCAAATTGCTGCAGGTTGTTGACACAAATGGGCCGTGTCAGTAGCCATTATAATGTGTCAGTAGCCCTTTAAAATATGTCAGTAGCCCTTTAAAATG